>MQTX01000042.1:1147310-1166553 GCA_009735665.1 Angiostrongylus cantonensis | reverse complement strand
TATATATATATATATATATATGGCATATGTAGCGCAGTGAGTGAAAGTGTCTTGAAGTGTCTTGCAATATAAGCGTGGTAGCTGGCTCAGTCTCGTGCCCCGGGATCATCAATTCTTCAACCTCTCCGAGGTAGGAATATTAAAACCGGACTTGCCTAGCAGGTTGACGGTAGGACACCACAAGTAATCTTATAGGCTATATATACATTCAGTGTTCTCTAACGATGCTTGATGAATTCGAGTGCATATCCCTCACAGATGAGCTAACGCCCTACGTTTATCCTTCGTTTGCTATCATGATTTACACGTCCTATCATCATACCTATGGTGGTGATCCCAGCACTTGCATTCGATTGGTTTCCACAGATCAATCGTCCATAAAGGTTTTCGAATTTTTGGTGTTTATCGCTAATGTGCGCAAAACCAAAACAATAGAAAGAGGTGAACTCCGATGAAGCATCTATTCTCAGTTAGTATGAACTAAAAATGGGAGGTCAGCAACATGGCAAAATCAACAAACCTTGGAAACTTTGCTAAAGAAACCTTCTCCAAGCCTTTCTAGAACATCGAAATCGTCGACGGCGTAAACTTGGCCAAATACAGTTGCAAATGGGTGGGGAGAGAACTATAGCGTAAGAATATAAATCTTCCATACATATCCTATTTAAATAACTGAGTTCGCTGTTAAAACAACACAAAAAAAACTAATACCTGAGAATGTGGCATAATTAGACAATTTCCATTTGATTCGCCTGGTTTCGCTGTTGACTCGACTTCTGATGTGCTCGCAGCACAGGATGACGTCATTTTCGAACACATACTGTCGAGAACTCTGGCCGAACATCTTCAAGTGCATGAAAATTACTGGATAAATACAAATAAGATAAGGCAATCTCTGAAAATAACGTTCATTTAAACCTACCGACCACCATCGACTCGTGAAGAAGTTAAATCATTGATAACCATGATATTGGAGACCATCATCTTAAGGTAAAGTGGAAACACAAACGATGAGGTGGTTACTCTAACGAGGTCCGCATAAAATAATCGTTCAGAATATTCACATCATATACTCCCTAAAAGGAGAAAATGAAACAAATACGAAAAAACGCCACATCTTCAACAAGTACGAAATCCAATATTGCCAAGAAAGATCAGTCGAAATGCAGTAATTGAAAATAAAAGTAAAGTGAAGAGATGAAAGTGGTGAAGATAAAGGGCCATGGTTTATGGGTATTCTCTTACACCTGCTTTATTCACATATGATGGTAGGTGGAACCTTCAGTGGTGGTGGCCTATCGTGGTTGTTCACTAGCATGCTCCAATCTCAAAAAAGTGAAACACAGACGCTGCTTCCTAGAGAAGCCGTCAAAACTCGCATTTACTATTGTTACAAAGCAGTTATGACTAATGCTTTGTTAGAAATCGATAAACCAAACAACAGCTGATACCGTCATCATAGAGGTAAATTGCCTTTCCAGCGCCCCAATGAATCAGACGGCACTTCGTAGAGATTCAACACTAGGAACCATCTACGTAAGGTAACTTAGGAACTACACTCTCAGAAAACAAACATACAAAAGGAACAGGTTCAAATTATTGAGCAAAGACATATTGACAAAATGAAACTCCGTAACCTACAATTGATTACAGCGACAATTTTCCTCGGAGATTAGATGATTCCACCTCATTTACCAAGAGTAAAAAGTCTGTTTGAGTTCCAAGCAATACAATAAGTAGAAATTTTCTCAATTTCAGTACTTATAGCAGTAGTGCGTGTGGCGCAATGGCTGAAGGCGCTCTGCAACACGTGGAATCGATCCCCGCGCCCATGGCCCACCAATCCTTCCACCCTTCTGGGATAGACAAATTGGTACCAGAATTGTCATAGGGGATAGCATCACTGGTTTGATACAATCAGTAAGCCACTGCGATTCATTATAAAGACTAGATGTGCATTCAGTCATCTCCAAACGATGTTTAGTGAAGTCGAATGCATGGCGCATCCCTCAGGGATGGATCAACGGAGGATTGATCAACGCCAAGAGCTTTATCCTTTATCCTTTTATAGCAGTACCGACTTTTCACAAGCATGTAGAGTTCAGAAAAGTGAGATGATTCGTAGTGGGAAGGCGACAGCGTAGTTTAACTGCATTCCAGGCTAGTCTTAAGTGAATATCATTTGGAAAATACATACATATAACAAGGGAATGAAGGTGAGGATAGCACGGTGTAGTGATGTCGGTCATCACAAACATAGTGCTAGTTCGATTCCGCTCCGGGCCAACCAAACTTCTCATCCCTCTGAGGTCCGAAAATTGGTACCGACTTGGCCGGAAAAACATCACTCTCTGCAATCCAACTAGGAACGCTCCAGCCCGGCTATCTCGGGATTCCAGGGAAAAAGGACTCAACCAGCATTCTATGACATTCGAAATGAAAAGAAAATCCTCAAGCAACAATCGAACCCACACGTAAAAGTTGGAAAAACTTCGTGGACAATGGATACGAGGAAACGAATCGAATGTGAGAAGTGCTGGGATCCGAAAAGTAGACGTGAAGACGGGTCGCATTGAAAAAAAAAAGAAAAAAAAACAAGGGAACGGAGATTCGCCGTTGGAAAAGTGAACACCAAGGTACGGTAGCTTCGTTTTACTGGCAAGAGCAACTTATTAGCATCGGCTAGAAATTTAGTGTGTCACATCAACTCGTATGTTACTACTAAGTTAAAACTAAAAGAAAAAGCTATCGGCGTTGATCAATCCCTGAGGGATGCGCCATGCATTCGACTTCATCAAGTACCGTTTGGCGGTGAATGAATGCTTATCTGGCATTTACAACTGACTCGCGGTGGCCTGTCGATGTATCGAGCCAGTGCTGTTATCTGAATATTAAAACCGGACTTGCCTAGCAGGTTGACGGTAGGACACCACAAGTAATCTTATAGGCTATATATACATTCAGTGTTCTCTAACGATGCTTGATGAATTCGAGTGCATATCCCTCACAGATGAGCTAACGCCCTACGTTTATCCTTCGTTTGCTATCATGATTTACACGTCCTATCATCATACCTATGGTGGTGATCCCAGCACTTGCATTCGATTGGTTTCCACAGATCAATCGTCCATAAAGGTTTTCGAATTTTTGGTGTTTATCGCTAATGTGCGCAAAACCAAAACAATAGAAAGAGGTGAACTCCGATGAAGCATCTATTCTCAGTTAGTATGAACTAAAAATGGGAGGTCAGCAACATGGCAAAATCAACAAACCTTGGAAACTTTGCTAAAGAAACCTTCTCCAAGCCTTTCTAGAACATCGAAATCGTCGACGGCGTAAACTTGGCCAAATACAGTTGCAAATGGGTGGGGAGAGAACTATAGCGTAAGAATATAAATCTTCCATACATATCCTATTTAAATAACTGAGTTCGCTGTTAAAACAACACAAAAAAAACTAATACCTGAGAATGTGGCATAATTAGACAATTTCCATTTGATTCGCCTGGTTTCGCTGTTGACTCGACTTCTGATGTGCTCGCAGCACAGGATGACGTCATTTTCGAACACATACTGTCGAGAACTCTGGCCGAACATCTTCAAGTGCATGAAAATTACTGGATAAATACAAATAAGATAAGGCAATCTCTGAAAATAACGTTCATTTAAACCTACCGACCACCATCGACTCGTGAAGAAGTTAAATCATTGATAACCATGATATTGGAGACCATCATCTTAAGGTAAAGTGGAAACACAAACGATGAGGTGGTTACTCTAACGAGGTCCGCATAAAATAATCGTTCAGAATATTCACATCATATACTCCCTAAAAGGAGAAAATGAAACAAATACGAAAAAACGCCACATCTTCAACAAGTACGAAATCCAATATTGCCAAGAAAGATCAGTCGAAATGCAGTAATTGAAAATAAAAGTAAAGTGAAGAGATGAAAGTGGTGAAGATAAAGGGCCATGGTTTATGGGTATTCTCTTACACCTGCTTTATTCACATATGATGGTAGGTGGAACCTTCAGTGGTGGTGGCCTATCGTGGTTGTTCACTAGCATGCTCCAATCTCAAAAAAGTGAAACACAGACGCTGCTTCCTAGAGAAGCCGTCAAAACTCGCATTTACTATTGTTACAAAGCAGTTATGACTAATGCTTTGTTAGAAATCGATAAACCAAACAACAGCTGATACCGTCATCATAGAGGTAAATTGCCTTTCCAGCGCCCCAATGAATCAGACGGCACTTCGTAGAGATTCAACACTAGGAACCATCTACGTAAGGTAACTTAGGAACTACACTCTCAGAAAACAAACATACAAAAGGAACAGGTTCAAATTATTGAGCAAAGACATATTGACAAAATGAAACTCCGTAACCTACAATTGATTACAGCGACAATTTTCCTCGGAGATTAGATGATTCCACCTCATTTACCAAGAGTAAAAAGTCTGTTTGAGTTCCAAGCAATACAATAACCTACAATTGATTACAGCGACAATTTTCCTCGGAGATTAGATGATTCCACCTCATTTACCAAGAGTAAAAAGTCTGTTTGAGTTCCAAGCAATACAATAAGTAGAAATTTTCTCAATTTCAGTACTTATAGCAGTAGTGCGTGTGGCGCAATGGCTGAAGGCGCTCTGCAACACGTGGAATCGATCCCCGCGCCCATGGCCCACCAATCCTTCCACCCTTCTGGGATAGACAAATTGGTACCAGAATTGTCATAGGGGATAGCATCACTGGTTTGATACAATCAGTAAGCCACTGCGATTCATTATAAAGACTAGATGTGCATTCAGTCATCTCCAAACGATGTTTAGTGAAGTCGAATGCATGGCGCATCCCTCAGGGATGGATCAACGGAGGATTGATCAACGCCAAGAGCTTTATCCTTTATCCTTTTATAGCAGTACCGACTTTTCACAAGCATGTAGAGTTCAGAAAAGTGAGATGATTCGTAGTGGGAAGGCGACAGCGTAGTTTAACTGCATTCCAGGCTAGTCTTAAGTGAATATCATTTGGAAAATACATACATATAACAAGGGAATGAAGGTGAGGATAGCACGGTGTAGTGATGTCGGTCATCACAAACATAGTGCTAGTTCGATTCCGCTCCGGGCCAACCAAACTTCTCATCCCTCTGAGGTCCGAAAATTGGTACCGACTTGGCCGGAAAAACATCACTCTCTGCAATCCAACTAGGAACGCTCCAGCCCGGCTATCTCGGGATTCCAGGGAAAAAGGACTCAACCAGCATTCTATGACATTCGAAATGAAAAGAAAATCCTCAAGCAACAATCGAACCCACACGTAAAAGTTGGAAAAACTTCGTGGACAATGGATACGAGGAAACGAATCGAATGTGAGAAGTGCTGGGATCCGAAAAGTAGACGTGAAGACGGGTCGCATTGAAAAAAAAAAGAAAAAAAAACAAGGGAACGGAGATTCGCCGTTGGAAAAGTGAACACCAAGGTACGGTAGCTTCGTTTTACTGGCAAGAGCAACTTATTAGCATCGGCTAGAAATTTAGTGTGTCACATCAACTCGTATGTTACTACTAAGTTAAAACTAAAAGAAAAAGCTATCGGCGTTGATCAATCCCTGAGGGATGCGCCATGCATTCGACTTCATCAAGTACCGTTTGGCGGTGAATGAATGCTTATCTGGCATTTACAACTGACTCGCGGTGGCCTGTCGATGTATCGAGCCAGTGCTGTTATCTTCCCAGACAAGTCTGTTACCAATATGCCGACCTCGGGGAGATGGAAGACCTGGCGAGGAATGGGCGCGGGGACTAATTCCACGTGTGTGTTGCAGAGCGCCTCCGACCAGTGCGCCACATACGCCTCTGATAAGTTATCTTAAAATTTTAGCTAATTTTAGCAGACTTTCGATGAAAAACAAACGTGAAGACCGCCAGAGTTGCAGTCGCTCATGGGACGCTGCACCATTAAACAATGTACAACAAGAATAAAACTTGCAATGAACCGCAAAACACGAAAAGATTTTATCCATGTAAATCGTAAAAAATAAAAAAGAGACAGAGGTGGAAAATGTGATGAGCCGTCGATATTTGCACACAAGCAGTAACAGCTGCCGACCACTGGTGACGTCATACGACGCGCTCCACAACGGAGACGATCGCCAATGGGTGGGTGCAGTGGCCCGGGCCCGCTGGCCTGCATGGACCTCGTGGGTCTCCTGATATAAATTAGTGACAATGGAATATTCTCCAAAGAATCAGCAACTCTAAAACTTTCGCGAGCGAAGGAATTTGTTGGACACGAAGCCAACGCCACGAAGCTCCCCATTGTCAATACAAGATGTTGAAGTTTTTCTTCTTCCAAATCGTCGTCCAGTAAACGTACAAACGAACGGTGAGATTGGTACTCAACTTGTCTGGAATCAACTCACTCCTAGAAATCCATAAAAGCTGGCGATTGCCAGCGATAAAGATCTGAGAACATCACAATACGGCTGCCCCAGGGTTTCTGGGAGAATAGACTCGACCGAGACTTTCACCGCCATTCGTAAAAAGGTTAAAAATGCTAAAGCGGAAGCCGAACCCACTTGCAAAATCCCGCGAAATTCATGGACTACGGATGTGAGGCGACGAATCGAATAGAAGAACTGCTATGAGTCGCAAAATACGAAGTCGGGAAGTGTAAACGAGAAACAAGTAGATGAAATATAGGTGGTATTGTGTAAACCCGTCAAAAAAGGAGTTCGACGAAAACAGAGCAGAGGTTTCCTCAATCAATGGCATTCGCCCTTCTACTTACTACTACAAGACGTGCTTTTGACCCTCAATAATCCTCAAAGTATTAGGCTTTGAGCTTGCTCACTTACTTGGATACTTGAATGGTTCGTCTTCACTAGATGTGGGGGCGCTAGCAAAATTTTCACTTTCTCAGAGTTTTGCAGGCTCATCTGCTGTGGTTCCCTAGAGTCGCAAGGTCAGCCGAGCCAGTCTGCACCTAAAGGTTAAGTATTTACTTACTTGATACTTGAACGGCCCGTCCTCACTGGTTGTGCGGGCCCCTGTATAATCACCATTTTTCAAAAACCTGCTAGCAAGCCATTTTGGTTCCCTGGAATTCCGAGGTCTGCGTGGCCAAAGTCTGCAGCAGGTCTTCACCACCAAAGGCAGTCGTAGCCTTTGTGGAGAGAGAGATCTGCCACCATGTGACTTTGATACCTGGACGGTGGTGGATATTGGTATTTGTTTACTTTTAGCCAGGTTTCCTGATGGAAACGCCGGACTCCTTCTCAGCTTCGGAGACTCTGCTGGGGGAACGAATCCCCACGCTGTACACTGCAGTCCGACTCCCAGGAACACCTTCCAGCCACGATAAGACGGTAAACCATTGGGAGGCGTAAGGTTGAGTAGCATTCAAAACTAATAGGTTGTTTAACAACAATAGGCTACGTGATGTGAGCAATCCGAAGATGTTCAGGAACTCTTAAAGTCTTAAAGAAAAGCCTGTCAGTAAGCACACTAAAACAATAACTAAAGAAGTCATCAAATTTGGGGGGGGGAAGAGGGGTGAGACGTGAACAGGCCAAGCACGATGTTCCTGAACTATCGAGCACTGAATACAAAATCAGTATTTCGATGTTTCAAACTGATTAATCTCGACAGACATCGATAACGATGAATCACTGATAAGAAGCTTTCGGATGCTGTGCCAGAACCAGCGAGAAATTCCGTGGGAAGTGTGGAGTTCTCAAACATTCTCCTGTCTTCGTGGAAGCAGTACTGAAATGTACACGATCTGCTGCTGTACGTTCAGTGTGCGTCGAGATGATTGAATTGAAGATTAAGCTCCACAACTAACGATTAAGAAGAGGAATCTACAAAATTCATTGCGGCCATGAGAACAGATCAGCGAACCTCATTGGATGGGGCAAAACATCTACAACTGTACTACACAAAATGGCACTCCCGACCGGGGCTGGATCATTTGAGCGTTGCTCCACTCCATCGAGTTCGACTCCATGTGACTGAGAACCCAAGTCGCGAAGACGAACGACCGACCGTGGACAGTCGAGTCGGACCAGTTCGGCTCTGAAGAAAACGAAGATGCCTTTTAAAAACATGTTACGCTCTCAATGAAAGAATATACGTAAAAAATAGAGTTCCAATGCAACAACGCTAAGATGTTTGAGTTTCTCAGTAGGTTCGTTGAAGGATAAAAGCCAGTGAAAAATCGAAGCACTGCGAACGACGCAAGAAGGAACAATAAACTATGCGCAGCGGCCGAATCGGGCGGTGGCGATGGCGCATTTCGCGAATTCCTCCCGGGACGAGCGACCTACGCGCATCAACCCGCATACGAATCCGTGACCGTGATGGAGCACAGCACATCCTGACCAGAGGGAACCGCAATGGGCTAGTCAGACACCACTCCGCCTTCATCATCTGAATCACTGATGGGCTTCGCGCTATCGCAGTTACACGAAAATCAAACACGAGTTGACCGATACCCATGATAGTGCACCAGACAGAGCACAGCACACTGCAATGGGTGGCTTTTATTGATAGCCTGATAACAAAAAGCTGATTAGGGCGTTACGACCGCTGTGTCGAAGAGGGATCACGGCAGTTCATACAGCAAATTCCACGAATTCCACATGATCGATCGCACCTCACAGATACGAAGCTTCACAGAATGTCTCGTGGTGGTGCGGAAGCATAGGAAGGAAACATCTTTGCCTTTCAAATGGACGAACTGCATAGATGTGAAGCAGAGGAGTTATAGAATGAAAACTGACAGACATTACTTCATACACGAGCATCGCCAGCGACCGCTTCTCAGACTTCTCAGCTTCTCACACCGACCAAAATGCGACACGTGGAATAAACAAATCGTCTTCTCCATAGTAACAAAATATTGATAAAAACAACATAAATCCTGAGCGTCCAGTGATGGCTCAGTGCCAAAAGAGGAAGAGTGCACGCGCCAGAGCGAAGGGTGGGCAGAGCGAGGTGACAAGAGGAGCAGAGACGCAGACGACTCAGCTGGACGCGGTGGGAAGCCTGTCCAACGGCCAGATGTCCGCGGTTGTCCACTCCCCTCCATTCGAGGAGGGCGAAGAGCGGGTTCGATCCGTCGAGCACTCGTCGTCAGAGCGCACTTGGACAGTAACAATCCACTGGGACTTCGGGAAGAAGTCCGGAAGCAAAACAAATGTCAACAAGAACCACAATGAAGCTGAGATGTTTGCAAAACTCCGGAGCGTAGGTGTCTGCGGTGGGGATCGAACTTACTATGACCCTTTTCTTTCCGGAGTTCTGCAAATACCCCTCAGCATCACTGTGTTGTAACTCACATCGTGATCTACCATGAAGAAGAATAGGCAGTAACTAAAAAATTACAATGTTATCATTCTCAGCTAGTTTTCTACATAACGCTGTCATCAGCAATCACCCGTCAGCAGGATTGATCTGGGAAGCACAAATCGGCATCGAACCCAGTTAATCTGAGGCCATAGTCGAAATCACAATGTTAACCTTTTATTTGTTACCTACTATAATTTTCACGGTAGAGTAGAATTTAGGAAACAACCACAATGATGCCAAGATGTTCGTAAAACTTGGGCCTCAGGCCAGATCGAGCCACGATTACCTGGGGGCTCGCGAAAATGTTAACAATATTGAACTTAGTGTTCACATAGTAGTGAGATCGTTACGTATAAAGTGAAGCAGTACTACAAACTTGTAAGGCATATGCTTAAGCAGGGGATGTTCTCAGTTCTTGAGTTAGTAAAAGCCAGCGAGGTGAAGTTCTCGCCGTGCCTGAAAGTGCTACTAATGCCCTTAAAGCGTGTTATTTTGCTACATTAGCAACAGTTTTCCAACAATCTTAGGTCCCTTTTCAAATCAAGTCCAATACTAGTTTGTAAGGTGATTTCGTATAGTAGTATAGCAGCGAGTTTGAAAAAGTGGTTAGATTGAGGGCACAAGCAGACGTAATGGGAAGCGCTGAAGGGGCTTTAGTTCGGCTGTACGGCTCAGTTTGGTTACCGAGATGTTTGTGTTTATTCTGCTCGGTTTGTTGAAAAGTGCTCAAAATCGGAAGATGGGAGTGTTTTCCCTCGTGGGAAAATTTCCTCGACAACGAGTTCCTCACTAATCCCAAAGGTCGTCGGAGTATTTCGAGACGTCCCGACCTCACGGCTGCTCGACTGTAGGACGTCTGGGCGAAAACAGACACCTACCGACGTCCATTTCAAAACTTAAATCTCATTCTGTGTCACATTTCTCAACAGTGCCAGTGATAGAACGATGATCAGTCTGAATTAAAACCGTAAACATCATTCAGTTTAAAAAAATTCACCTTCACCATTAAAAAGTTTGTAGTTTAAGCTCAGGACCAAAATGTTATCATCCAAAAGAGTTTAAGGGTTAAAATTCGAACTCAAAAGTTTAAGCGTCATTAAGTCGAAGGGGTTATTATTAAAAACAAATCCCATTCATTCTTTAATGAGCTCACGCCAGGGTGATAAATACTAATTAGTTTCGGCTAACGCTTCACCGGTTTCGTCTGCATCAGAGCCGATGATCTAGGTCGATGGCCGGGTTGATAACTAATATCTATCAAACTCGCGTGAGTCCATCAAAGAAAGAATACATATTGATTAGTTATACTGACGTTAAAAATCGTTCAGTTCAATTCGACAACTGTGAATGAAAGAAGAAAGCGTAAAGCCGTCGGAATTTGCCACATTTACAAGGTGTTGCCAGAGGTTTTTCTATTTGTTGTTTCTGAACAACACATTTGAGGCAGCAAGATAAAATAGGTTTATAAACATAGAATTCCCATTTAGAATAATAGTCATACAGTGGAAGGGACACATCAGATGACCTAAACGGCTAGGGAAACGGTTGCGATTCGATAACAATAACAATCGGGGCGGCCGCTCTTCCAAAGAACTGGATCTGAGACTGTTAGAGGTAGAGGACAATATCAAGGACAATATCGGTTGTTCGTGTCTCGCTTGCTTAGGATTGCTAAACTCGAAGCAAATATTTCGAACGAGTGCATTCTCTCCTTTGGCTAAACGAATGTATTTGAATTCATAAATCGCTGTAGCTTCAATCACAGTTGGGATGGTAACGTGCTAATTCATCAGAGATTCGATGCTTAAGACTTTCTGCTACTCTCTACACATTTTGAAGAAAGGTTTTACTAACGCACCATTTTTGTAAGCTTGGATGGACCAGCCTTTTTCGAATTCAACGTTTACGGAGAAAAGCTCGAAACAATGTAAATAAACTTATGCACCCTGATCTTTTGACAAGCCTACAGCTTAACAATTAGAGCACTGAGCTCTTCTAGACGAGCTGAGTTTGTCCAGCTAAACTGAAGGACTGACTTATCGGCCCTACTAATATATCGCACTCATTTTCAACAAAGAAGTAGGATTTGGTATTCGAAGAGGGGACGGGGTCCTACAGTGATGCCTCTGATCTTATTGTGGTAATGGTGTATTTTTGGTGTAAGTTCGGTGTACAGCCGAAAGCTCAACCATCGAACTGGTTTATTTAAATTGAAGAAGCGTGAGTCATTTTCGTGAGTGAGGTGCTAAAAAGTGTGGACGAGTGCTGTATTACTACAATAAATCCTCCATTTTTCCCTATCGCGGGCAAGAGTAGCCCGGTGGGTTCTCCATATATATATATATATATGCAAACAGTTTTGTACTCGTTAGTTCCACTAAAGTGCAGCTTGTTAGATCGTCTTCGAATAGGCGACTAGTCAAAGAATTGCCAACAACCGATCGTAGAAGGAAATGTCCTCTAGCAAGAATAGTCGGGAAAGAGGACAAACGTCCCTCTAATCCACAAATGCTCTCGAAACATCTAGGCGAATTGATGGGTAAGCTCCATAGGTGTTATGCTGAGATACAATGGCAAGCCATCCTCAAAACATTAAGCTTCTTATTGAAAACAGGGGGCGGATCCACTAGTCAAATCAAAGCCCTTTTCTGAACTCGACCAGTTAGATGCGCTTCACATATGAAAGCAAATCATTTCCCTCCAATTAACCAAGCATTTACTGCAGCCGTTTCTATTTAAAACTCTTCCAATTTAATAAAACATCAATGAAATGAAATGTTGAGAAGTTTCGTACCCACAAATGAGAACACTAGTGATATATTCGGGGACAGAGTTGTACCCCACTTGACGAAATGCGGTCTCTTCAACCGCCATGTTTCTCGAGATATAATTCGCAGTAAAAAAGCAATGATCTCTGAGCTCCAGAAAATCGCGATATCCTCAAAAGTTAGGGGAAACTTGTTCCTCATAGACAGGAACGTGCATAATTTAACTATTTTTCTTTAAATCAACAAGATTTGCCGTGAGATAAGGTATTCGAGTTGGGAGTTAAGATGCTAAATAATTTCAATCATATTTCACCCATTTGTTGGCTTCAGGAGGGCAAGCACCTAAATGAGATGTCGGCAAACCTGGCAAAACACCCCGTGGTTCAAAACTACCCAGGTGCTCTTCCTGCAATTTTCTGGATGGAATAAGAACGTGGCGGTGTATCACAATGACCCACACTTTAAATTCACGGCCGTACTTCTCAGTGAGTCAGACTCTCAACCCGAAAAAAAGTTAAGCAGAAAAGAAAGCAGTGCAGTTACGAAGCATGAGATGGCTTAAAGTCGCAATCGCATAAGTAAAAAAACTGTTTGCAGACGAAATTCCAAAGGACTTGAATCTACTCAATCGTAGAGGAGCTCCAATCATTATACTACTTACAAATTATAACATTAGAACGACTAATTAATGGTCTAACCGGTAAGAGCGCGCTAGTGGTTGTCGTCCACCGAGTACCGCCCGACTTGAGTCAGTTTCATCCATAAAGCTTAAGCTGTTTTCTCGGCGTTGCCGTATTCTGATGAGCATAAGGATTCCATTAGTATTTAAACGTGGTAAAATGACTAGCATTGTGAAACCTTAGAAAGGTCAGCATAATCCCTGGCCAAAGCCTACGCCACGTCGTCACCACCACGAGCTGTCGCCGCCCCTGTCGATCAGAGGGAGATTCGCCATAATGGGATTAGTTTGATACCAGAACGCTAGTAGCGGATCCTGGCACTAGCTTATTTTCAGCCGGGCTTCCTGATGGAAGCGCCAGACTCCTCAGTTTGGGATGATTACCATGGGATGAACACCTGCTGTACATCACAGCCCAGTACCCAGCAACACCTCCCAGCCACGATGAGGCGGTAAACCGTTGAGACATCTACACTTATGTAGCCAAACTATTGTAGTCTTGACAAGATTTCTTCGATAAGAATCAATTAGTATCTTCTAAATCACTATTGATTCGCACTTAATTGCGAGATTCTGGGGTAACAGTCAATTCACTAAATAAACACTAGGAAGTCCATCAATGATCGCATCAAATTTAATATTTTAGGAAAAACTTTTCTAGATGGTAACCAGATTCGACGTAGGTTATATCAGGCATTCTTGTCTCCACGTTGGAGATTCCGCATTCGGTGCAAATATGCGCTTGTACAGAACTCCACACTGATCGTGCATTTTATTCACTAAGTCGAAGTGGATTCAGAGTGAATATAACACTCTTGAAACAATTTAATATGTGACGAAATTTGAATATTCTATAAAAACTGTGCAAAGAGATGAGAATAACAGAGATTTTGAGAACGATACGATATGTGAGATTCGAACTCTGCACGATTGACTGGTGCCAGCAAATCAGATCAGGCACAACACTTGAGCAAATTAAATCATTGACCTTTTAGAAATCAAACTGGCTCCTTAATATCTTTTAAAGTTAGTTGAGCGAGAAATGAAGACAGAGTGACTGCCTTGGATCGGTAGGAGATCCACTGGGGAGCTTCAGTTGCCGAAAGAGCTCATTTGAGGACTGCGAACAATCTGATATTAGGCTAAAAAGATTAACAAAGAAACCGTAGAAACAAAGCATAAATGAAGAAATAAGCAAGTCTACTAAAAGCAATGATAGTATGCCTGAACACTACGCTATGATATCTTAACTATTTGTGATGACTGGTAAATAGTACTAACAAAAGAGTGCTAATGATAGTAGAAAGAAAACTAGAAAGGAGGTGAAAAGAAGGTTAGGAAAATACTGGAAGAAACGAGGTTTCATTGCAAAGCGAAAGCTAAGACGGCATGAATGAAGCACAGAGCCACGGAATCTGCCTGAAAGTATCAGATTATGGTAAATAAAGTATTAGTTATTCACACATCCAAACGTTAAGTAGTGCTAACAAACACGAGATTTAGAGGGGACTTCTTGAGGATTATGGCTGCAAGCAACCTTTACTTCTGCGGATGGATTTTCTTAACACAGCATACTTAAACCCTCACACCTAAACCAACGATTCAATCAGATTTCAGCAGTTTTTTTTTAAATGAAATCCGATGAAACCTACAGCAGCCCAGCTCCACTTCTGACTCCATTCAAGATTGTTAAAATCAATCGAGTAGTGAATCTCAATCACTGCACTGATACCGGCCAGCAACGAACAGAAAACTGCTGAAGGCATCTCCTAAAATTGTGTGAGGGAGACGTCACAGTATGCAAAGTTTTGTTCAACCAGTCTTTCTATTAATATGCCAATGATTTCAACAATAAAAAACAGCTTCCTCAAAATAAATGTATGGTCTAGGGCACGACGCCGTCCAGAACCAACAAGGCCCATATATCTCCGGAGTCAGCAAGCTAGTTCCAGAGTTTTGCGTAGAAAACTCCCGCCGATTCACAACGTCGAAGTGTTCTTTTAATGATAGTCTGGAAACTCCTTAACAGATTTTTCCTAGAATTCCAGCGAACATCAGTTTGATCACCGTTTAATGGTGTTCATGAACGAGACAAAACCCTAAAGTAGCAACAAAACTCAAACAAATCCGAGCACCATTCATGAATAGTGCCTGCTAAACAACAGAAGCGATGAGGAGCCACATGAAAAATGGAGTGCAAAAATTCTGTGTTCCTACTTTATAACGATCATTGTTGATGTAAATGCATTGACATGGCCACAGAGCTCTTAATAACCAACGCACAACTTCAACTTTGAGTCGAGTCTGCCAAAGCTGGCTTCAAGAAGAATTTTGTGAAGATAACGTTCACGAACAAGGGCTTGTTCCTGTTGCTACGTTTGGTTTTTTCTCTAAATTGAGGCAAATTATACCGGTATCCGAGCAGAACGAGCACAGTCGACTTCAGTAGGTTACTTTAGCCCTAGAGTACTGATGACGCCCACTGAGGTTGAGGTTCATCTCTGTGACCATATCAATAAATGCGCAGTTGTTCCTGTTTTGAATGCCTTGCAGATAGGTTCATTACACAAGCAGAAAGCTATTCAAGAAACTACCGGATAAACGATACCAGAATGCAATCGTCTTGTTGAGATAAACGAATTCGCTCCATTCCATGATGAATGGAGACCGTTATGCGAACGACAGTCCAATCCATCCATTACCAGGTGGGCTTAGTATGTTAAGCTAAGGAATGATCCTATGTCTGACAGTCAAATTGAAAAAATTTTGTATTTTTATAAAAAAAACAGAAAGAGTAAAAGAAAAATGAAAAGGTCTTATGGGTACTAAACAGGAATGCCAGTTCATTATTATCCTAAGGACGAAATATATTGATCATTGCGTCTTAACAGAGCAGTGAAAGAATTGGGAACTTAATGAAATTAATGGTCGTCACTCCCTCACTCACTCAATACTCAATGTATCAACTATTTTTGCCAACACTGCAAGGAGGTAAGATTGGAGGAGGAAAGACTGTAAAAGAAACGCAGAGTAGAGAGATTAGCGAAAGGGAGAATAGTTACGTCACGTCATCGCTCTTAATTTCTGGATCTCGGCGCTGGAGTCCGAGAATTTGTTTCGGAGAACGAAGATGGCTTTTTGAGCAAGTCATAGATATAGAGGAAGAGGAGGGATATTCACGTTTGGTTCGTATCCTTGCGGCTACACACATGGTTGCAAAAAATTCTCATCGAAAATATCGCTTTATGGAACTTTTGCAGATTGCCATCTTCTTCGTTGACGATTCCTTCGTTTATTCTATTGCTTTAAAATCACCAAAAAGGAACCGGTAACGTGGTGATTAGAAACGCCCAGGAATAAACACACGGTCTTTGGTACGATTATCTAGGCTCATAGTGCTTTCTGTTCCTGCAGGATCGGTAGATTATTACTAGACTTCGGTTCATTAGTAGGCCACCGCAACTCACTGTACAGAAGAGCTGTGCATCAAATCACCTCTAACGATAGCGGACGAAGGCAATTGCAAAGCGAACCCTTCAGGGATTAATTAGCGTGAAGCATGTTATCCTATTTCCCTTGAATGAGTGTTATTAGTTGGAGCAAGAACTATTGGAGTCCACATAAATACGACTGCCCAACTGCTCCTTTTCCTACGATTCATATTTTTTCCTATTATGCTGTCATGACAAAACTCCAGTTTTCTCCGGCCGACGAATGGTTTATTTTTCTTCGTGGGGATAGGCGTTTCAAAAAGCTAAGCGATTGTACAAACCGGACTTCGCACAGCAGGGCGTGACGGTTCTCTAAGTGCGTCATTAACGCTGTGATGGCTGAAGCTCTTGCGTTCAAAATTTGAAAACTCCGTAATACTAACAGCTTTTCAAAAATTTTACTTCGCTAATTCAGAACAGAAATAACATGTTAGAGAAAGTCCATACACCTGGTGATTGTGGCAACTTAGTTTTCCAAGTGTCTCAATTCTTTAGAACCTCAGTTATTTTCGTTATCGAAGAATTACAAATGCCAATCGAGAATTCAGCACACTTGAGACTATCTTATAATAGTCCATCAAAAGTTGCTTCAATTAAGCACAAACCGGTTCAGAAAATAGAAAAAAAAAGAATAATTCTTGAGATACCAGTTAGGCGACACATTGCATCTCTATGGGAGATGAGAGGTCTTCCGCACCAGATGGCTTTTTAACTGGAACTGTAACAGAAGGGTGGACTAGAAATCAACTGGCATTGGCGGATTGCGAGTAGTTTTTGATTGTCTTCAACTTTGCGGTTCGATTTGGAGATAGGCTAACTTCTCTCTGCGATTGACAGATATGCGCTTAGTTGTTCCATAAGAGGAAATCCCTTTCGATGCTCGTATTGCTTGATAAACCATTTTAACTTGTTCGTGAGTATCCTAGATAGTTCTCGTACCATTATAAGCATCTCATGCACACAACACTGAAGGGTGGACTTTCATACATTGGAACCAATCGCTGCAACTCGAGCTCAGAGTCTACATGAAGTGGTGTCATAAGTAACAAAGCTATCACTGGTCTTTCTGTCAACAACGAAACCTCATCTTCTTTAAGTTGAACTGGAGACCATAATGAAGCGTTTTTTATGGCTAAAAACTAAAAAAGAATTAAATCTACTAGTTTTACATTTTTCACCAGTTTCATTTTTTATTTTGTTACATTAGTTTAATTTTTTTTTATTAGTTTTATTAGTTTTTCCTCACCAGTTTCGTCTTTTCATTCCTATTTCGCTCCTCAAGTCAAATGGGAGACATTAATCCAGCATTTTTTTACAATTCAAAAAATATAATGCATTTGTTAAAGTTTTATTTCTATAGTTCGCATTTTATTCTCATCTGCTAAACTCTGCTAAAAAAAAAAAAAAAAAAACTAACCCCGTAAAAAGCCTATAACTCTGCGATCCTACAACTTTCAACTTTGTAAGCCCTGTCTGCTAAGGCCTTCCCTAATTTAAATGAGAGACCTTAATGTAGGTTACAATGCAGAAATATTCCATTGGATAAGATAAAATGAGGAAACGTCTGAGGACTCAAAAACCATGAAAGAATACATGTTGACTATTTACACCGACGTTAAAATAAAGTCGGCTTTGAAATACTGTTACGTTCTATGATAGCTGATAATGATACCAGCTTCTACAGCATGAATTATCGGGGAAAAAAGTCGTTGTCACCAGACAATCACCATTGTTAGAAATCATCGCCTTGTATAAAAGAAAATTACCGGATGAGCATGCCTTAATCGAGAGATACTCCACCGAAGATGATCCGACTCGATAAGAAGATTCAAAGAGAGTTTGAACTGCCTATTAAGCGGTGATCTCGCAGGCGATCGTAGTGGAAAAGTGAACAGGATTGTGATCGGGCTTGTGGATGGCAAATACATCCCAGCAACCACCAAACAGAAAGCTAACAGCCTCTCAGCCCGAGAGATCTTAGAATTTCACGTTTTGAAAAGAAAACATGGCAACTTATGTGCAGCCGTGGACCACCCAGGACTATGCACTGTCCAGCCCTTGTTTGAAGATTCATGGATTGTTCGAGTCCTGACGGACGATGCATCAATTTGTTCCTGATTTCATGGAACACCAACATTATTGCAAAAGAACAGCTCTGCTATCATGTTCACTATCCGATTTTTAGATTCCACCATAGAAAAAGGATGAAAGAAAAGGTCTTTTAAGGACACGATAAATTTCGATATTATCTAGTTATTTTATTGCTCGTTAGACACCGAATTTCAATCCTATTAAAAGAAGCGTGAATTTCTTTTGTAAACAGTTACCATGCAGTTGTACGCCAAAGCACATGGTGTGTTGGTGTAGAAGATGTTGGTAACGAACCAAGCCAGAGAAATCAGTGCAATTAGTGGAGCCGTGAGTATCGGGAAGTACTGGAAAGGTACTGTATGAACATCAGTACTGCGTGAGAAGAAATAATCTGAACATCTAGGCAATTCATTGCGACTTGTATCAAAACGATGTTATGACAGTTAAAATTCACTCTTCATTGGAGATGACTTTTCTGCCTGTAACACATTAGCGTCGGTGGGCATTGATTTCAACGCGTAGGGTGCAAAAATTATACCAGCTTTTCACTTCAGGAGGAGTCATGTTGGTCTCATGTTGAACATGGAATCTCAATAGAAAACACTGGAGTTTACAGATCGTGCTTACAAGATACAAGTTTCTTGCCTTATAAAGACAAAATTCTGATTCTCTGAAGGCTGAACAGCGCATTTTCCCACTTTTCCTCGCTGGGACGTGTTTTTCTAACAGAAAGGTATTTGAGTAAAGGATATTCGATTAACAGGACAAGCCACCGTTAGTGTTTGACGCAGCGGCGCTGTGAGGGGGATTTGAAAA
This sequence comes from Angiostrongylus cantonensis, assembly GCA_009735665.1. Classification (NCBI taxonomy): domain Eukaryota; kingdom Metazoa; phylum Nematoda; class Chromadorea; order Rhabditida; family Metastrongylidae; genus Angiostrongylus; species Angiostrongylus cantonensis. The sequence continues at coordinate 1,147,349 of MQTX01000042.1, read as the reverse complement.
GCTTAAATTTCGCTTAAGTTTATTTCGAAAATTTTTATT
>MQTX01000042.1:1127505-1147293 GCA_009735665.1 Angiostrongylus cantonensis | reverse complement strand
ATATCCTTGCAGCCCTAAAACAAGGTCTCTTCACGAAATCTGCTGCTTTGTATTTTGGTCGTGAGGTGCCCTAATGATAGAAGAAATAGACACACTATAAAGAGAGCATTTTCGTCGCGGAAGAGTTAAGAATGTGTGTAGATTTCCCTCAATAACAACAGTAAGCGTTTCTGATGAAGTGTTGCCCTTGAAGTTTTACACTTTTATTGTCATCAACGTCATTTAGTCTCCCCCATTATGGACTTTGAAATGAATTTCGAGTGAAACGGAAGACTGAAGAACTGCATTTAGGTCTCCGATTCTGCTTTTGCTTCGTTCCGTGTCGTGTTTGATGCGCATAGTCTACATAAATGTAGATCGTTAGGAAGTGGTGACGGATACGGTGTTCCAAGAGTAATGTCGTTTTATTTCATCGATTCTCTTCATTAGATAGCCACTGTATCTGTTATGTCTTGCCACTGACCTGGAGACATGAATGGTTGCCGAGTTACAAAATGAGGTACCTGGATTGATTTCCTGTCGGCCTGTGTTCCTTTAAGAGAAATAGGTCGAGTAAAGCGAGAGTAGTAGTAGTACTTGCGTCACAGCTTTGCAGGACGTACTGGTGAAACATGAAGCAAGTATGCAGCTTTAGCCCCATAATTTCGCCACTGGGTAGGACGGTAAACCACTTTATTTTCAACGCTTTCCGTCGTTGCTTCAAGTCTTTCTGCTTACTTTTTAAACATTTCCAGAACATGCTTTCGTGGTTATCCGAAACCCACCGAACAATATTTTTTTCTGTTATATCTGCTTTCCAAATGAAAACTGCAAGATAGAAAGTGTACTATGCCCAAACCCTAACATGTGTCCATATAAGCCCTATCATTGAGCAATTGTTAGGAATAGTCTCCTGGCATTAGGTTGGAGACGGAAGATGACCAAGTCAGCTAGTAGGACCTTAACCAATTAGATGCTGAAACGACCCATTTCCACATATCATGTGCCTCACACCCCCGTTATCAATTTTATTGATTTGAAATCGTCATCCAAGAAAGTGATCGCATTCGTTCTTGGCTTCAGTTGTTTTTGAGTAATTGAATGTTGTTTCCGTACGTGAATAAAGTTGGTTTATACTTGGGATAAAAACTTCGCCTCATCATTTTGGTGATTTCGGTAGAAGTTGTTTTAGTTTTGTTAGGATCCGCCCTAACGTTCTTCTAGTTCACTTTTCGTCCTTAGCCTTCATTGCAATATTCTGCACGCTGTCGAGGACGAGATGTTCGTCGAGGAGTTGAGATACGAAAATCGGCTTGTAGTTGAGTTCATTGCTTCCTTAAGAAGAATTTCATAGATTGCTTTGCTTATTGTATACATCGGGAGAAATATTGCGTTAAATAGATGAGTACGTAGATCTGAGTCAGTGAGCTGGTCAGTGAAAGCGTGGCCCATGGAGCTCACCGTGTTCTACATAGTTTTTGTCTCAAATCACTCGCCAGGTTCATTAAAGGTTTCAGCTATACCCATAGCATATGGTTTTTCACTTGATAATCCATCCAAGATAATTCTTATCCGTAATGAACTGAACTTTCTTCACAAATTATGTTTTTATCCGATCAATTTCGCATCACATTTTCTCCATGCTTCATTATATCTGTTTGCTGTGTTGATTCGAAAAGACGACAATTCCTTTGGCAAAATGAAGGTTGGACAGAAAATGTCCCTCAACATATATTCTCTTATCGCTTCAGCAAAGCGACCTCTTACACCACTACGGCACGGAAATGAACAACTTTGGCGATTTTGTTTCCCTTGTCATGCTCCTTCACAGGCTGCGATGAGAAGAGGCCAGTGTAGAAGCTGTATTGTCGTCGTCTAATGACTATTGCGGCCAGCAAACTTTTCTACATATGACATGTCTACGCCTTGCTCCATTAAGACGTAAAAGAACAGGCTATTTTCCACATTCTTAGACGTCTTCTCTTAGTTAACTAATGTTAATAGAAAGGTTAGATGATATTTCCTGTAATCTATGACCCTAAAAAGCCCTTTGTTGTTTCCAATCGGCTAAATTCCTTGATAAATTGAGCTTATTCTATAAATTGCGCTTTATGTGGATACTCCGGAATGTACGTAGGATAAACTCGATGAGAAGCTCAATTTGAGAGAGGATCTCAAATATATGGGCAGAAAGGGCGACGGATGGAAGTGTGCTGATACCAAGACCAGTGACATTTTGTTATTGTGTATTTCTAAGATGGAAAAGGTTTAATTACAAACATTATTTCAGCCTTTATTCACGGGCTCATGCGAAGTTATTTGCAAAACTCATTCTAAAAACTCAAGTAGAGCATTCTCCGCTAGCGTTTCGGCATGTTTTTCTTCAAAGTAGCAGTGAATCGAAACAGACATAGCGGTTGTTTCCTGTCATATAGATTTCCATAGGTGCACTGAGCCGAATCCACTGGAGTGGAGTAGCGTGCTCGTGCCGATGACACCTACGAATTCTCTAACATTGTAAGAAACAACCTATGCGAAGGTACAATTCGAATCGCCGCGGCCCTGAGAAAAAGCGAAACCACTGAAATGATGTCGAATGAAGTTTTCTAACAATCTCGAGGAGGCTTTTTAATAAACGAAGATGTTGCTTTTCCATTACGAAGTTAACAGGGTCGGTTTAAAAAACGCCAGACTACCAATTTTGGATAGCATTCCTTCGTTTCTTTTCATGGGAGCAATTCACATAAAATTTTATGAAATATACAACTTCAAGTAGAGCATTTGGAGAATAAGTATCTAAGCAGACTAGTTATTTATTAGAGGGCGCATGTGGGGCAGTGACCGACGCGTCTTGCAATACATACGTAGAATCGATCTCCGTGCCGCAGCTTCACCATGACTTCCATCACTATGGGGTCGGCAAATTGGTACCAAATTTGTCTGGGAGGGCCACCACGAGTCATTATAAAGGCCAGATATGCATTCGATCACCTCCAAACGATGCTTAATGAAGTCGAGTGCATGATGCATCCTTGAGGGATTGATCAACCCCGAGAGCTCTTTTTTAATTATTGCAAACTCAAAATATAAAACTGTTCCCATGGAACTGATTCGATTCCGTTATTCGTACTGTTCACCTTCGTGATTGAAGAAAGCCACTGAAGCTATTATATTAATGGTCCGCATTTACGTTTTTTTTTTGCTTCGATGATAAAATGTAGTGCCAATAACCGTCCCCACAAGCAGTGTCTCTTGGCTGCGGGAAGATTTTCAAACGCTTTAATATCTGCACAAGCTCCTGTTATCGGCTAAGCTTAGCTGGGCTTCAAGTAGAAAGTTTGCAGTGCTGCAGTTAAATTTGTAAAGTTAGGTTCACCGTGTTCACCTGCGCGTATTGTCGATTCTTCTCTGGCCAAACTACCGACTCACTGCATCGGTTGTAACGACAGTAAAATCCAGACCAGTAGAAAAGAAGAGCAGAAAATACCTTAAATAGAAAATACTTTAGATGCAATGTCCGGAATGATTACTTTCTCCTAGCTTTTCACGAATTTTTTATCATTGAGATCCAACAAAATAGAAACTAAAATTTGCTTTTCCTTTCTTCCTTCTTTCTATCCAAGATGAGGTCCCTTTCTACTTCTTATTTTCATTTTTATTTTCCTCTGAGTCTTTATAGATTTTCTGTTTTGATTTCAATTTTTGTTCCACAGAGAACGGACACTCTTATCAGTACAGCACTTCATCGCCGGTGGAGAATGGGTGTCGAATAGCACCGGGCAGTTGATGCTCAAAACTCCAGCAGGGTCTCCAAATCTGGTAAGCAGTTGGCTATTTCAATCAATTCAAGCCTATTTAAGAGTGAACGACTGCCAGAAGTCACACTAGTCCCGCAGTAAAATCTAACTCCCACTCGCATAGGGCAATTCCTGCCAGACCTGATGAACAGCCAGATTACAAACGAAGAAAACTTTATATCTCGACCAACAAATACCTTAATATACAATTGATAAAAATTAAATATAATAGCTTAAATAGAAAACGCACTGTGCTTACACTTCTCCTGATGGCAGACAAGCCGGTAACGTGTTCATGTATATGAAGGATAAAAGGATAAAGCTCTCGGCGTTGATCAATGCTTGAGGGATGCGCAATGCATTCGACTTCATTAAGTATCGTTGTAGGTGATTGAATGCATATCAGACCTTTACAATGACTCACGGTGGCCTAACGATATATCGAGCCAGTGCTGTTATCGTTAAATATAATAGCTTAAATAGAAAACGCACTGTGCTTACACTTCTCCTGATGGCAGACAAGCCGGTAACGTGTTCATGTATATGAAGGATAAAAGGATAAAGCTCTCGGCGTTGATCAATGCTTGAGGGATGCGCAATGCATTCGACTTCATTAAGTATCGTTGTAGGTGATTGAATGCATATCTGGCCTTTACTTGCGGTGGCCTATCGATGTGTCGAACCAGTGGTGCTAACCTCTCAGACAAGTCTCGTACCAATTTGCCGACTCCGGAGGAATGGAAGGCTTGGTGGGCCATGGACGCAGGGATCGATTCCACGTGCGTGTCGCAGTGGCGCCCCAACCACTGTGCCACACGCGCCCTCTATATATGAAGACCATATTAAAACTAGTAAAGGTTCGTGATAAAGCTATCCAAAACAACGGTGATTCCAGTAGTAAAGCAGAAAAGGGCGACATTCTAGGTATAGACAATTGATCAATATCGAAGAGGTCCGCATCCATACGCCTTATTCCTTTCAGATCGAAACATTTTTGATTTGAAGTGTACAAAGAGGTTCTTTTGATGGACAAGTGATTTTAGCGCTTGGTGTTTCAGAAACGAGTCAGTCATCTGTTGAACAACAAACTTTGAAGGATTAAGGGCTTAGCTATCGAAAAGGTTCATGCGTTATCATTGCTTTATACCTATTGAACAACAAGGTGAGATGATATATAACATTCTGAACCTCAAGTTGCAAAAGTCTTCGAAGTGATATTTATAGCCTTCCAGCGCAATAATCATTAGATAGAAAGGGATTTATAAGTTTGTTTGAAAGGTCTGGCTCAGATCAGCTTTCAAGAGTCAAGAAAATTATCCTAATTACTTGACTGAATCGATCAACTAAAGTAACTTCTCAAAGGAACTATGGAGCACAGCGAAACAATAAGAAACAGCTCCGTTCGACCACCACAACCGACTCATTAATCTTTTGTGAAGGAATTTATGATGGAATAAATTATCCAGCGAGCCATAATACTCCAAATTGTCATTACGGCAAAAGGCAATAAATCATTATAACGACTAAATACGTTCCCACTAGAACATTGAATTCAGATATTTAGTGGAAATGAAATGGAAGAAAACATGGACGTAGAAGAGGATACTGGTATTAATACTGGTTGGAACGTTCACTACATTAGCCACAATCAGGGGCCGATAACACAGTGGTATTGAAGTCCGTCACAATGAGCATGGTACCAGTTCGATTCCGCTCCAGGCCAACCAAACCTCTCATTTTTCAGGGGTCGGAAAATTGGCACCGGACTTCTCTGGGAAAAAATCACTCTCTACAATCCAATTGTGAACGCTCCAGCTCGGCTATCTCAGAACACCAGGCGAATTGCTCGACCAGCATTCTAGGCCATTCAAGATGAAATGAAAACGCTGAGGCAGCAACCGAAGCCACACGTAAGAGTTGGAAGATCTTGGTGGGCAATGTATATGAGGAAACGAATCGAATGGGAGAAGTGGTGGGATCCGCACAGTAAACATGAAGACGGATCAAATAAAGTAAAAAAGGTAAAGTTACAAAAAATACTAAAAAGTGAACAAAGAAATAAAACTTCAAGCGGAACATTACGAAAAAGTTTAGTAATTGCAGTACTTCGTAAAATTGAGCTGGTTGAACTTTCTACCCCTACAATTAAGCAGCTGTCGACTGCGAGCTTTCTCAAAGAAAATGCACAACAATGCATTGTTCTCGAGAGTTTTTCACCCTAAGACATCAGCACTAAATGTGTGTGAGCAAAAGATTCTCACTTTTCTTGGTGGAAGTTGTATCCATCGTGCTCATTTATCGTCAGCAGATTTTTCGGCTGAATGAGCTGAAAAGAAAAAGGAGAAAACTTACTATAGAAGTAACGTAGAGCACTAGTGGTAGTCGCGATCGTGGTAGTTGATTATGACGATACTTCGAAAAGAATGGAGCTGGCATCAGATGCGTTTGATAAGCTTGTACTCTACAATATGCTTATTGTGGAGTTAAGGAAAGGATACGGATGGGATACGAAGACGCTCAGTGTCCACGTACGAATCGTTGCTCTTGCGTGGAACAGTTAGAAGCGGAATCAGAGGTGTATGTGGAAAAAGGAAAGAAAGCGTGATGAAACATAGATGGTGACTAGTATTTCAGTTCTTTCCATCACTTAAGCGAATACGAATAGAGTTGAAACTTGGCATGGTGTAGCATTTTCTCTAGGCGTCTGATGGTGTTCGCTTAAAGGTAAGAGCCATGGTTCACTGCTCACGTGTTTCCGAAATTTAACCTCGCGGCACGAAATAATTGGGTGGATTTTCCAACAAAAAAAAACAATCCACTTGAAATCCAAAGAATTGCGGATCTCCCTCATGAAAAACGCATGAATCGCATGAATAGGATAGATGGTGCACTTGCTTGTGACGAACATGGGGTCACACAAGACCGGAAGCGATCGTCCACATTCTATGAAATGCAGAGATGAATTCAGGAGATGCAATGCTTTCGTCGAATTAACCTCTACATTTTATATACATGTACATTCAGACATAAAAGAGGTATTTTTGTGTCCGGTGCCACAAAAGGTCTCCAATTAAGTGAGTGACGAAGATATGACGTGTAGTTCGAAGCCACTAGCAACAAATAAACTCTGTGCTTACTCGACAAAAACGTTGATGCCGAATTTGAGTGTAACCTTAGCAGCAGTAGAATTCTTGGTACGAGAAATAAACAGAGAGAACTTCACAGGAGAAAAGTGATGTTCTTCGCATTCCTGGACTTCGCAGACCACAGAGACCCACTGGGCAACTCTTTCATTGCGTAGAACAAAGGAGGATGCAGATTTCACTGGAGAGCATTCGATTGAATTGGATTGCAGGTTATGTAAGTGATGATCAAAAGCTGATTTTTTTTTCTCGAAATTATTTTCTTCAGCACAATATCCACAGTGAGAAGGAAGGCTTCGATTTAGTGCAAAAGAATACGAAGTTAAAAATGATGAAAGACAGATGGAGGATATAAGAAGTGGCTCATATTGACACAAACGAGCGCACATGCTGCATTGTAGCCCAGCTAACGGCCATATAAATGGCCCCTAATCGGCAAAGAGTAGAACATGACTAAATGTTGTAGTCATTTATGAGTTCCACGGATAAAATCATTTGAATAAATATGACCCCTGGAAAGATTAATGGAGATAAGTTTTGCTAAAATGTACGCTGCTTTGCAGAGTCGAATAGATGGGGCACCGTAAAGGATTGATCGACGCCAAACGTTTTATCCTTATTCATCCACTAAATCTGCATGACGTTACCTTGGCGTAATGTAATAAAGAGCGAGCCACGGCAGTCTATAGTTCGATTTCGACCGCGGATAATCTAAGAGCTTCATATCCCGATGATTTGGTGAGAAATTCGTTAAGTAGAGGAGAACAGTAAGGCACAATTTATTCGATCCTCATTGGCCTGCTCAACGAATTCCACAGACGAGATACAACCTTTTTTCGCACTTCCGTCAAGCTTCTCATTTCAATCAGTCCGAATTCCATAAACTGCGCTTATCCTTAATAGCCTGGCGGAATTCATTTGTGAAAAACCATAATTCTATATGGAAACACTTGCTCCAGTATTTGTTGCGCCATTCTCCTCAGCATTGTCATATTTCAGCACTGTGTTTATTTAGCTGTCGGCCTTTCAGCAATCTGTTACTCTCATCAGTTATTTATTTATTATTGATTCTCTGTAAAAACAAAACGCTGCAGGGGATAAGTTTTAGAAATATTTTCGAAAATGTCAGAGCAACAGCCGGTGCTAATACAGTACACAGAACGGCGTCTTAAACATTTATACTTTACACAAGTTCAAACCAAATCAAATTTTCGCTATTCTTTTCTTCAATTGCAGATTTTAGCGGAGCTTCATCTGACTGATTAATCTGGAAGAACTTAATTAGTCTTCGTTGCTGCTTAAAAAGTTGGCGAATTTCCAAAATAGAAATCATAGAATACTTGAAAGGAAGAACAATGATGTAAACGACGAAACAATGAAATGCTTTATCCTTTGTTGGAGAATAGCCGTTGTTAAATTCTTTTTTCGGACTACTAATGCAAGGGAGTGGAGAACTATGAGTAGTTGATGAGATGCACACTTCAGTGAATATTAGGCGGCAGCCGTGAGTATGACTGCCACCCGAATAGAAACCTTGGGCCGTCGTGTCTGAACCCTCCCGGGAGCAGCTACATATTCGCTGATGGTTGGGAGAGGACTTAACGTCTCAACGGACGCAGGGCAGTCGGATTAGAGGACAAATTGGGCCGCTAATTTGAAGGTATTAGTGAGCACAAATCAACGGATCTCGTAGACGCATTCAACCTGGTTTCAGTGCGATCACATTAAAATCTCAACGGACGCAGGGCAGTCGGATTAGAGGACAAATTGGGCCGCTAATTTGAAGGTATTAGTGAGCACAAATCAACGGATCTCGTAGGACGCATTCAACCTGGTTTCAGTGCGATCACATTAAAGGAATAAACATTGCCCGAACTTGCGAAAACCTATGCAATAAACGAACAGCAAGCAAAAAAGGAGATCGTTGAACTTGAAGATGGTAGTGACGAAGTGTTGGAATCTCTCAAGGGAGCATTTAAAATCTTCACACACTCTATAACCTTCTAAATTTAAAATATGTTGTAAAAGCTGAGGACTCATGAAATATCAGGTTCAGATAAAGAAGAAAAGCTGAACTAGGATTAAGCTGATTAAAAATAGTTGAGTCTTTCAATAACAGAGTGCATTTCAGGTCAAATATGACTAGCATTCAGTGAGAGAGATGAATGATGAAGGATACGAGCCTTGGTGTGTCGAATTTCCTCTTGTGAAAGGAAAACTATGGAAACCTGTAGGAAAAAACTATGGGAAAGCAATTCGTTGCCATACTTAATGCTCTGAATACTTCTGAAGATCGGATTTTAATTAAAAAAAAAACTCTTACTTCATTAGATCTTACAGTGTTAACTTCTTCAGTCGTTGAGGAGACGAAGCCATCCGAAATAATAACTAGGGCAGAACTGCACCGCAATAGAAGCATATAAAGTGCATAACATTCTGCGTTGATTAACCCGTAAAGGATGCGATTTCTTGGTCAAGAATCGTTAGAGGTTATTGAATGTATTGCTGGCCTTGGCTAAGTATGACCTATCGAAGTATCAAGTTAGCACTGCCCTCGTGACAGATAAATATGGCACCAATCTGTCAACTGCAAGGTGTGGAAGGCTTACAAGCAGTGGAGAGATATATACGATCACGTGTGCACCGTAGAGCTGCTCTAACCAATGCACTGCACGCATCCAGCAACAAATTCATGCATATCTATAAAAATATTCCATCAGATTTCTTTAATTATGGAAGATAAATAGAATGGAAAGCCATAATGTGCTAACGAATGGCTGACGATAGAGGCAGACAAGTAGATTGAGGTGGATTATGTAGCCTTTCATGAGACGTCCTTGTTTGCATCGCAGTGGCGAGAGATGGATGGATGTCATCCAGCTAATTCACGTGCATTTGTACTTCTAACTCATTTTGAGCAGGCTAGTGCTTTAGCGTATAATTCTATTCTGATTCTGTAGGCGAATGGTGTACAGTTTATTGACATTATGAGAAAAGATTCGGCTCGTTGTATTACCCACCTGAGGTCTATGGTCTAATCTCAGTATCTGCAACAGTTTCACGGAACAGTAGAAGCTGAAAGGCACAAAACCACTTCACATTCGTAGCACCCGGCTACCGCCTGCGATGAAGACCTGGACCGTGCTAGCCCGACTAACTCAACTAACGGGATTCTAGAGAAATCTAATGGACTCTCAAGTTGCAGTCTAATCGACCCGCAATTCCGAATATTTCCGTGGCTGACAGATACAGGACAACGAAACGAATGGAGTTGGTGCTGTAATCTGTACGACGTTTGAAGTCTTGCTATCAAGTTATTTAGATATGTTAATAGGTATGAAAATACAAAAAAATACTCCAGTGATTTATCAGCTAATGTGGCTGACCATTGTCTGGAATACATCGCTCAGCAGCATCCAAAGCAGTCCAAACTAATGGATACATTTTAATCTTCTCATGCGTAATTCCTCCTAAGAGTGAAACAATGGCAAGAAACACTGCACCCTTAGAAGAATGCTAGTTGCAAGGTAGCAACCGTGCAATACTCAAGCGCTGGCAAGTACCCCTCTATGTCAGCGCAGTTCCTTTGAAATCTAGTAAAAACATCTTTCCGAACTAGTAATGCACCAGTAAGATGGAAAAACGGCTGGAACCACAAGGACTCCATGTAAACAGGCCACTCTAAAAACACCTCAATAGACTTCGCTTTTGCAATTCAGTATGAAAACATAACTTGCAGGCAAATTTTTTTGACTGTTCAAAAATTTGTCTAGGTAAAATTTCACATTGCCATAAAAAAGTGCCAACAAGCATCAATGAAAAATAGCTTTTCGTTAACTTTTTCCATAGCAACCGGCAAACGCCTAACAAAGCTTGTTAGGAAAAATAGCGCTGTTTATACAGCTGATATGAAAATTTTCTACAATGATTTCTAAGGTCAAGCTGAGCACAGAAAATGAAAAAAAATGAAAGATGAGAAGAGTTGAGTGAAATGAAGTTGCAAACTGAACTGATTAAAACGCCATTGAGGAAGAAAAAAGTGCAAAAGTAATTAGTCATTGCGACGAATCAAATGGGCGGATAGAGACGTGGCCTTTTAGTTGTCATAGATGGTACGGCCATTTGTAATGAAATTTCATTTGAAACGACATACATTCTTCACTGGCGACTAAAATAGAAAGCATAAACGAGTCCTTTTCGACAATCTCGACGCATTGCACTTAAATTTCCGTCATTCTTTCCATTTCCCTTAGTGGAAGAGTGATGCAAGACAGAAAGAAAAAAACCGCTATGAGATGACGAATGCCTTTAATGGTACGGAACGCTGGGATATTTGTAGTCGTAAAGGGAAATACGATTTCGTTTTATAGGAGGCGATTCACATGGTCGAAAAGGAGAGCAAATTGTAGGCGGAGACTAGAAAAGCTTAGAAATATGATTAGTTGTGAAAGACGATGGCTAAGCAACGAAGAATGCGGAAACGCCACAACGACCACTGAAAAGGGCATTGTTTTTGACAAACGTTCTCAGCAAGTTATGGTCCTCGAGTTGCTTCTAAAGGCGTTATCATTACTTAGAACTTAGCATTCTCAACTAACATACGGACCCTAAAGTCTCTTTTAATTCAGTGGATCTCTCTTAAATCAAAGCTCAGTTCATTCTACCTCATTTCAAGTTTTCCTAAATCACGAACTGTTTGCTAGAGAATTATAGGAAACATGAGCGGATAATTTTACAAGGAAGAAAGCATTTGGTGGTTGCACAATATGAGAATGCTGCTACAAAATGAATCATCAATTGTGATGAGAATATAAAACTTTTACAGGTCTTTATTATTAGTACTTCTCATGCAAGGACAAGAAACACCGCTTCTGCTCTTTTTTAGACAGCTGCCTTCTTCATCTGGCAAAGATCTCGTGGTGAATGAGCCCTATCACCACATGAGAATGGTGCAGACCGCACATTACAATGACCTGAACGAGATCCTAATCAAAGGATGGATAAAGCATCGATGGGCATGTAACAAAGAGCTATGGCTGTTTACATGGAAGGCTCTAGGATTAACTGAGGTGACACATCACTGCCCATTGAAGAAGCTCAGAATTCTTATAACTCCACAAAAGTGCTATTCTCAATCACCTCAGTTAGCTGCTTTTCCATTCATCACCGAGTGGTTCCAACAAGTTTGTAAAAAACATCGGTTAGGCAAAACTTTCTATTAACTATGGTGTGGTCTATTTCGTTATGGTACTCTCCATTGGGAGACTCCCATGTTCAGCATTGGGGGTGGGGCTTCTGGAATTGCGAGTTACCATGGATGGTCTTGGTAGCCATGATGAAATAAGATAGCCTCTCACTCTGTTCGTTCCACTCTAATTTGTATATCTCAATGTGACATACCTCAGACTTTCTTGTTGATCCAATCTTAGCATTGAAATCTTCAATGACGACCTTGAAGAATGTGTGGTCTTCTCTGTAGAACTTCTCCAAGTCCATGTAGAACACTTCGACTTCGACTTCGTCATAGTTTGATGTCGGCGGGTAAACGACGAAGATTGTCAAAGCCGGTATTGATCCATATCTTTTTAATCGTAAACGTCCGATTCGGGTTGTAAGCTGTTCGAATGAATCGATGTTCATGGACAAACTCGTGTTGACGAGAACGCCGACACCGCCTACGCCTCTACTGTCGCATGTTCCTAGGAACAGTTCTTCTCCAGTGTCATAGACAGCGTTGAATGGGTGGCGTCGTCTCGTCTCGGCCAGGCCGATGACGTCGTACCTTATCATTCTTGCTTGCATGAGCAAGTCTTCTATCGAAGACTCGAATGCAAGTGTATGTGCGTTGTAGGTACAGATCGTCGCCATAGTTCTTCGTGATCCAGGCAGCTTCCATTGGCCCTGTGATTTTAGCAGCCTCTCCGTACTCGTCCTACCCAGCGCTGCGAAATTGGGGCTCTTTCGGGGTCAGGGGAATAAGGCCCGTTTTTTTTTACTGTGTTTATATTTGATGCCCACCTATAGCTTGCTGTGCTCTGAACGTGGGGGCTTGGTATGCTCACTGGAAGCTTGCGAGGCTCTGCCAGAGTGAACATGGAGCATATTTGTTGGAGGCGACTCCTAACCGTCTCCCAAATACTTCTATATCACTTGATTGCAGGCTTTTGGCCGAATTGACTCGTAGAATACAATACGCATAAAGCGAGAACGCACCCACACACGCATGCATGAATACGCATAGCAAATACAGAAAGTATGTGAAAATCGACGCAGCAGAAACAGGGAGTCCATCCCGTGGATGCACCTGCGTCTCATAGAAGCAAAGGTCGCTTTTGGTCCGCGATTAACCCCTCTCCACCACCTGGGGACGCGCCACGTAGCCTCGCGACTAACCGACTCGTGATCCTTCATATGAGGGAGATCCGTGGTACAATCGTTCTTCCTTTCTAAAGATCTCGTCTAAAAGTTTCTCTAAACAATGTAGCTACTTTTTGTTTGCTGCCCATTCGTTTTTCAGGGCAAGGTATGATGTGAAATATAACCATCATAGTGCTGAGATATCTGCAAAACCCCACACTGCAGGTGTCTGCGTGCTTAGTACTTCGTCAGTGAATTTTGCATGGTTACACATTGTGAAAGTACAACAAGATTTAGTCCGTGGTTTGAGAACAGTAGAATTCACTTGTCAATTGAATTCTATTTGGCATTCACCAATATTCTGAGTGAAGCGATCCTCAATTTTGTGTTTATATTGTTGAGATTTCATGTGAAAGATTAAGTTGTTTATTCGGCTAGCGTTTCGACGATTTCGTCTTCATCAGAGCCGATGATCCGAGTCGATGGTCCACAGTTGTTCCGCTTCTCAATGTGGCATCTTCGTCTGGCATCGAACCGGATCTTCCTTAGCTGAGCATCTCGTATAAGCCTTACTCACCCTCTGTTACACACAGCGATTGTTGTTGATGTTGTTATCCGTTGATAATAAATTGTTTTTCAACGGATAATCCACCTTGCAGTAGTCGGGATTATATTAGCTATATCCTTCAGTTTTCTCTTTCGCAGAATCATTTTAGTAGATGAGCTACATGTAAAACTAATAAAGAACTAAACCGTAGGCAGCAAATTTTATGGCGTCTAAATTTTAACAACTTCTTCTGCCTGTTACAATCATGCTTACGTTAATCTTACATTAAGTACAACTGCGCAGCTACGTTGCTAAATGTCTTGAACGCCTTTACACTCTCACTTTCGTTTCCTCTTAAATAACACCCCCTCCGTACTTGACTTTCTTCCAGACAACTCAGAACTTGGTATTGATCAAATCACTGAGCAATACGTTGCTTCGTAGCTTCTCTGTAACGAATGACAAAATTGTACACACCCTATCTTCTTCTCACTCTGTAATTTCATCGAATGGTGATCCTTAATCACCAATACACGTCTAATTAATTTCAAAAATTGGTACTGCTTGATGATTTAGAGCCCCATTTTAGTTAGACAAGATTATTCCCACCTTTCGACGTACAGCGAAGAGGTGTCTCAAGCTGAAATTTTTCGTCCTGAAGTAAGTCTTTAGCCTTAACTTCCGTCGTCATGGAAGAAAGCCGATCACAACACCCAAACCTACCATCGATCTACCATACTATAACGACCACCGGGGTATTCTGATGCACTATTACTATGATATTCCAAGAAAAAAAACAGCTAACTCCGAATTTAACATTTCAGTAGGGATTGATTAGACAGATTTCCAGAATGTAAGCGAACATACACGCGAATTGGACAGTCACTGTAGATAGTGACTGCATGACAGCGAAACAAATGTTGAAAGCATTGGAGCTTGCAAGAAATATGAGGTTGCCATCTATGTAATTAAGGATTTTGTTATTGCCTAAGGGCGCGTATGGCGTTTTGGTCGGAGGCGCCCTGCGACAAATACGTGGAATCGATCCTCGCGCCCATGGCCTACCAAGCCTTCCATCCCTCCGGGGTCGGAAAATTGGTGCGGAACATGCCTGGGAGGATAGCAGCACTGGCTCGATATATCCGCAGGTCACTGCGAGTCATTGTAAAGGCCAAATATGCATTCAATCACCTCCGACGATACTTAATGAAGTCGAATGCATGGCGCATCCCGCAGGGATTGATCGACGCAGAGAGCTTCTTTTTTATTATTGCCTAGATAGTCAGTTTTCACAAACGTTTTACTGGGAGAGCACCGTTCCTAGTTTGTCCCCAGAAATAGTGACAGATCGTTGTGGGTGTGACGGTTTGCTACTGTTGCATGCAAAATGAAGGCGGTTCCAGGCAACACCAGTTAGCTGGCGTTCTACCCTTCTCGGATTTACTGATTAAAAGGAAGATGACCAGTGTTTTGCACATCATAATTCGATGCACAGGAAAACTTTAAACGACGTATGGGTGCGAAGCTATTAAAGATGGAGTAGTAGCACGGCGGCTAGATGCATCGTCCAGTTATAGATGCAAAGTCACTGTTTGGATTCCTCATTTGGGCAACCAACCCTCAGAGGTAGCAAAATGGGTGCCAGACTTGCTTGGGAAAACTGCTTCCGATCCACAAAAACCGACTACTATGAAAATCATATGGTAAACAGCTTCTCGAAAGATCCACCTCTTTTTACATACTTTCCACTGAGGAAGAGCAGCAGATCAGAGTCGCATGTGGGTGATGAGTGCACTACCCCACATCAGAAAGCGACGGAAAGTTACGGAGAGAGATCACGTGTGACCTTGGATATCCCTCCGTGCTATTCATTGTAGGATTTTTGGTATTTATTCGAAAAGCCTTAAGAAGCTTGCGCGTTTGTGTTTTGGCATCCTGTGCGAGGATAGTGACTTTTGCATCAAAATCGTCTCCGTTACGCTTTTCTAGCCTATGCGTCCCTAGTGGCGTGTCTTGTTTTGCTTTTCGTTTATAATCTAGGTGTTCTTTTATGTGGATACATAAAGGTATGCCCTTCTTACCAATATATTCGTCTCCACAAGCACTGCAAGAGATCAGGTATATCGTACCTGAACTCACTCCAACGTTCTCCCTGCCAAAAGGGCAAATTACACAATTGTGTGTTTATAGGCGGTCGTATAGGCGGTTACGAACTAACTGACGACTGAGTATCGGGTGGTTTTTCTACTATCGCAACCGATTCTTCTAGACTTCCCTTTCTTAGGCATCATTTTATATCTACACTTACTTCATCGCCAATGAAGGGCAACATAAACGGGATTTTCTTTTCGCCAAGTGTTCCGTTTTGGGGCGTCGCTCTCCTAAACTTATCATGCAGGGTTACTATTTCGTAGCCATTAGAGATGGCTATTTGCCGAGCCATGTCATTCGCTCAATTCTTCCTCTAGTTCCCTTGTTGTGCACACAGAGGTTCCAAGCATGTTTCTCACAAGAACCCTCTTTGTGGGTGAACGGTGGGAGGAGAAGGAATGAACCAGGATGCTTTTGTAACATGGTTTTCGGCACCATTTTGTCATGTAACCGCTATCTGATATGTTAATTTGAACCTTGAGAAATGGAAGCCAACTTTTCCTTCGGTTTCACCAGGGTGAACTTGATATACTCAGACTGCTCATTCGTAAAAATGGATTTTCGAAAAGCCGTTGATCATCTGACTACTATATAGATTTTCATCCTTCTGTATGTCTTATTGAAGCGTTTGGCTTAGTAAACCGCACATCAGTACCTCTTCCAGACTCTGAAGAAGGCGACGCTTCCGAAACGTCAGCTATTGTTGTGTTGTATGTATTTTTACGGAAGTAAAGCAATGCAGTACAAAAACCTTGCGATTTCTGAGAAAGAAAACTTCGCCTTGTTTAGGCCTCAGTAAAAGTAAAAGTAATAATATTCCGAGCCTTTGTTGTGGCGTTGAGGCCGCAACTTTATATGAATACCAAGTAGCTGGAAATATTATTCCTTGTATTTGCCACGCGGATATTTTGTGTGCAAGTCGCTGAGTCGAACGGCTTGAGACGCTGGGTTACAACTTTTATGATAACAGCAACAATAACAGTGGAGCGAAGTATATGGACGAGTTGAGTGCAATGAAGGAACTGGATGAACAGTGAACGAACACTTTGAACACTTGAGCACGAATGTTGATGGTCTGCTTGTATTACTTCTGTAGTGGGTGGAGCTTTACCAGGGGAAACTAGAGACAGCTCCTAGAGAGAGGTTCTAAAAGTTTTTCCAACTAGCACAGTCTGATACAGCTACACGTGAAAGGGTGCAGCTGCTTGTACGGAAACTTCATTGGGACGCCAGATGCTGGATAGTACATTCAGCTGACTGCAGCTCATTCAGTGCCCGAACTGTCGGACAAAGAAGAGCGGTTTATTCAAAGAAGTTACAGAATCCGTTTCCAGCCAGCTGCGATACAGAAGATGCAAAGATAGATTTAAGATAATTACAAGTAAGCAGGAAACATACGCCATTATAAAAAAGAACTATTTGGGGACTAGTTCCTATACTCTTTATCGTTACGAAGGTCATCTCAATGTTTAGCACTTGAAGTGTGACATCTAATCCTGTGTCGCCATCGCTTTTTCGCCATTTCGTTGAGAGTCGACATCAACTCACGCTGTCAACTTAGTCCTCGACAGCAAATAACCTCGTCATTTTGTCGTACCTTTCGCTATAACATCCGGTTAACCTTCAGATTTTGTCAAAAATTTCGGTGTTTTTGTAGCCTCCAGGGTTTTGTATACATTGTTTCATGCTTTTGAAGTACATCGAAGTTTTGTGAGTGGGGAAAAAATTTGTTCCTCATACAACCACAGTGATGTCAGCAAACCAACATAGTCAGCTTAAAACACATATAGAGGATCCATCGATATTTACTACATCTGCTTATTCCATATGATGACCATGGTGCATGGAAATGATTCAAACTACAAAACTATTAGCTATTGATCAACATAGGATTTTCATATGCCCCAAATATAATGGGCGGTCATGCATTTCCGAGAGCTCTCATTAATTTTTCGATAACTAAGGTGTTTCTGAAATTCAGGACTTAAAACAAAGTGGGAGAAAAGACGTTAGTTTGCAGTAAGAGTATGCACAGCTTTTTCGAATTGTTGTTCCTGTTCTAGGCTATACCTGAAATTCAAACCCTCGAAAATGGGAGAACGAATCCAAAGTTTCAGTGGAATGTCGTTGTGCTCTGTCAGATGAGATCTCGCTTGTTCAACAACTTCACTATTCGATTTACGAGCTTTGAGAACATATGAAACCTCAAGACAGAAAATCAGAATTTCGTCTCGGCAAAGTAAGAAAAATCATGTCTTATTGGCAAAGGCCTAGAGATTGGGACTTATCATAGTGATTGTAAAAGGAAGAAAAATAAGTAACTTCAAAAGTTTGACCTCAAGGTTACTGGAGTTGAAATTGAGTCTATACATGTCATCCTCTTGAGTCTCAGGTTATGGTATGGCAATTGGCAAACACCTCATGTTTTTGAGTCATCTTTAAATCGTAGAGAATTCAAGCTGTGATGGAGCAAACAAGTTGTTCAAAAGCAGAAAAGGTGGTTGGTTCTCAGGGATTTCAGGGACAATGAACTCAACCAGTATTCAGTGGTATTCATAAGTAGGCGACAGACTTTCAAGCAGCGGTTGAAGATCACCTCAAAGATGAAGGCCCTTGTGGATGATTGAGGTGAGGAACAGAAACGAATGCAGAGAGTGGTGCTTTGATCCGCAGAATGTTGCTGATCATGACTATGCAAAAAAAAATTGAGGTTACAGGTTCTAAAAGTTGTAAACGATATGCGAGAACTACAGTTTTCTTGAATCAAAGATTTCAAAGCAAATCCACCTGAGTAACTTCAAGAGGTTATGAAAATAAGAGTTGGAAACAAAACACACTCACCATGAGCACGATGACGAGCATCTAGCCTTTTTAGAGAGAGCGGTTTCCGTAACGCTGAACACAGAAACCCGCTACCAGCGTCCTAAATCATTTACCACTACAGTTCAAGTACAGCGGAGGCACTCTCTCCGCTATGTACTCTCGTCACCAGCAAAACTCTGTCGCTAATGAAATGAACTCGTCAAAAAAGCATTGCAGATTACTCTGAGTAGCGAATAACATTTCAGGTCCGACGGGAACCAACATGATAGTCAATGTTGTGTAAACTATCGACACAATACAGAAACTATTGTAAATTAAAACACCGCAAAGAAGCTGAGTTGATATCAACTCATGCCAGCCAATATATCCGTCATATAAAAAGGATAGAGGTTGAGGCTCACGGCGCTGATCCCTAATGGATACACCATGCATTTAACTTCGTTACATATCGCTGGAGGTGATTGAATGCATAAAAGGATAAAAAGGATAAAGCTCTCGGCGTTGATCAATCCCTGAGGGATGCGCCATGCATTCGACTTCATTAAGCATCGTTGGAGGTGATTGAATGCATATCTGGCCTTTACAATGACTCGCGGTGGCCGGCCGATGTATCGAGCCAGTGCTGCTATCTTCCCAGACAAGTCTGGTACCAATTTGCCGACGCCGGAGGGATGGAAGGCTTGGTGGGCCATGGGCGCATTTTCACGTGCGCGCCGCAGTGGCGCCTCCAACCACTGCGCCACATACGCCCCAATTGAGTGCATACCAGCCCTAAACACTGGATCACTGTGGCCTACCGATGTTTCGAGCCAGTGCTGCTATCCTCCCAGACAGGTCTGTTATCAATTTGTTGACCACGGAGAGATGCAAGTCTTGGTGAGCTTAGGGCTTTGAAACGATCCCATGTGTACTCTTTTCGTGAAGAACTCTGACCATCGGGTCGGTGCTCTTCCTGCACTGCGTTTAACATCGCGAGGAATCTAGTTACTAA
>MQTX01000042.1:957001-1127435 GCA_009735665.1 Angiostrongylus cantonensis | reverse complement strand
CGCGCCGCAGTGGCGCCTCCAACCACTGCGCCACATACGCCCCAATTGAGTGCATACCAGCCCTAAACACTGGATCACTGTGGCCTACCGATGTTTCGAGCCAGTGCTGCTATCCTCCCAGACAGGTCTGTTATCAATTTGTTGACCACGGAGAGATGCAAGTCTTGGTGAGCTTAGGGCTTTGAAACGATCCCATGTGTACTTGAGGACGCTTCTAACCACTGCGCTGCACGTGCCCACTACTCATCACATATGAATGGAAATCTGGTCAAGTTGCACTCTTTACACTCTAAGTGTTAATAAGGTGAGTTTTGGCCATCCGAAGCGTGTACGTCGTAACATTGAAATTTTTATTTTGAGATGCCTAGACTAATCGAGCTTTTCGGTAATAAAACGTGACAGACTTGGGCCTCGGTTATGATATAGTTAGTATCGCATTGTTACGACTGAGTACTACTACTTGAATTCGTTACACTTTTGTATTTAAACAGAGTAGCTGGACTATGATGCCTAATGAACGAATGAAATATCAATTAATAGTGCTAACGACTTCCAGGCAATGCTCATTTTTTGTTACGCACATTTTGGTGTTAACAACGTCCTTCTCAAGCTCATCAGCTGACACCATTGGCCGGACCGTTTCCTACCATGTAGAAACCACTACTGATTACATCTTATGATTGAGTAAAGGCTTAAGGGATTGAAGAATTTTCAGATTATTCTTCACGAAGAGAGAACAACCATTGTCGCCGTATCATCGGGCCACTTTTGGATCGTGGGCGATCCTTCCGAACTATTTGTTTCATTAGTATTTCAATGCCTCCAAGACTAGTGGATAGAGAGCTCTATCCATGAAATGTTCTCTACCCCTCATCTGAACACGTTTGCATTAATAATACAGCAATACCTACTTGTCATGTATTCTATCATATGTCGAACCAGTTCAAACTAAACTCGTCTGCTAGCCCTATATCCATTCCTATCCATAACCACCTGGCAAGGTAGCACTGCCTGATAGCACGACCTTGCGATCTTCGCACCGTTCAAGCATAGGTAGCATCACCCCATTTGATACGGTACTGGTCCTACCACGTAGTGACTTTTTATTTACTATTTTTGATTGCAAGTTATGTTGTGAGATATTACCACAAGGGTTCTGATATATTTGCAAAACTTCAGACCGCAAGTGTCTGGATGGTGAATGCATCAGACCCATGAACGGTAAAAGTGTTCAATGCCCACCGCCGACACCTGCCGTCCTGAGTTTCGCAAACATCTAAGCATTACTGGTCCTAACGTCTATTATCCTTATCTTCTCAATTTCACAACACTTCACTATTGACAGATGCAACTACACTATATATATATAGTGTTAAAAGGGCGATATCATCAGCGAAGGTGATGTATCTGCCGACTATCGATTTTCACTCCCATATTATCCCATTCCAATGTTCGCATGACGTTCTGGAGGGTGGCTGTAAATAACTTTGGCGAGATTGTATCGCCTTGCCTTACTCCTCTTTTGACGTCAATATTAATATCGTTGTAGAATGGTGAAAATTTGGTTGTGAAATTTTGGGTGCAGCTCACGAAGAATCTTCACCTACTTAGTAAGGACTCCTTGACTACCAAGGGCTTCCATGACTGCTTCTATCTCAATTGAATCAAAGGCCTTCTGTAAGTCGATGAAAGTGAGACAGAGCGGTCTTTTGTCCTCTCCCGATGCTTCAATGCGCTTTGTTATCGTGTGAATGTGGTCCATCGTACTGAATCTTTTTCGAAACCCTGTTTGCTCGCATAGCTGTCTTTCGTCCAGTGTTCTGTCAATCCTGTTTAGGATAACTCCAGTGAAAAGTTTGTAGATGACGGACAACAAGCAGATTGAGCGATAGTTGCCTATACCGCGTAGGTCGCCCTTCTTGAACAGCAACACGGTCTTGCTGGTCTTCCACTGAGTAGGAACTTTGCATTTAGACAGGTAAAGTGTGAAGAGCCGAGCCAGTGTGTTTACGACTGGCGGAAGGTTCTTCATATTTTCTGATCATATCCTATCGGGACCTGCTGCTGTTCGATTTTTCATATATATATATATATATATATGCATGTATATATGTATGTATATACTTACATGCTTGGACGGCCCGTCATTGGTTGTGCAGCCCCAGCATACTCTCTATTTTTTGAATACTCAAATACCCATTTATATACCATATCAAGGAACACCTCCCAGCCACGATGAAGCGGTAAACTGCTGGTAAGTTACTTCCAATAAACTTTGGAAAATACCATAGATAAGTTGTCACTACCACAATTATTATTATTATTGTTATTGTTGTTTTTGTTATAAAGCCTACGCTGCAGGTCCACCAAATCTCTCATCCGTCGAAGGTGTAAAAGTCAGTAGTAGACTTGTCTACGACAGATGTTAAGCAACTAGCCGATTAGACTACGTGACGCCTTGGCCCTTCCAGGCTCTGAAAAAGGCGAAATAGCCGAAACGTAAGCACTGACAACCTTGTGTTTGCTCAAGAATAAAACAGTGATTTGTAATGTTATCTTTATTTATCCAAACACATCAAGGTAACACGGTGGCCATCAATTACACGTATTTGGAGAACATTCTATAGTCATGATTTCCATTAGGGTCCGATCACATAAGAGAAAAATCGCTTAACCTTAACCTGAGCTACTACAAAAGTGGTACACATTACACGTTGCGAAGTCGAAAGCTAACCATACTTCAGGTAGCTTTCCAAGCAAAATGCGATATACTGTACATAGGTAAACAAAATATTTAACAAAACGTCTAGTACTGACTCAAACCCATGACTTCAAAGCCATAACAGCACAGCAAAAGCAGCGATAACCAAACATACCCCACTGAATGGTGAAAGGAATCAGATCCGGCAGCGACAGCGCGAGAGCCGCTCACAGACGACACGAAGCTTTTCCTTGAGCTCACTGACTTCCAGAAGCGCTTCCTCCAACTGCTTTTCCTTCATTAATTGCAACTGTTTCGCCTAAGATAAGCCAGCTTGACAGTGGGATCAATCGAAGAATAAAAATATACCTACTTTTGTACGGCTCTTCCTAACAGCATCATTATTCCTTTGACGCTTGACTTTATATGAAGTGTTGTTTCGCTCTTGTGGTGTCTTCAACGTATATTTACGGGGAGGACGAGTTGGCGTATATATTTCTGGGACCTTCACATTTCTTCTTTCCCTCTTCGACGTACGGGTCGACGAAGTTGACGGACAATTATCTAAAACTTACAAAAATAAAGTATATAAGTGAAAGAACGGATTACGCGAAATCTCACCATCCCATTCAGGCTCAAGTTTGATTTCGGATGCATCATGCTTGACCTCAGATGTTTTACGTACTTAAAAGAAAACATCAAAGCAGGTCGAACCGCACAAATAATGAGGAAGAAAAGATACTAAAAGCTGTCGAAAAGAGATGTCCAGGAATGCAATCATTGTGAGCAAACGAGTCGTCTGTATCATTTGTTGTCATTTGGTCATTTTTGCATTTCTGCAACTCAAAGTCCTCAAGGTCGATATCATCTGCAGGAATTTCAATCTATAACAAACAAAAATCTTGGGCAAGTAAAAGGACTGTCTTGAAAAACCTGTTGAATGCTAAATTTACCGAATTTATATCTTCTAGATAGTCCTCAATATTCATGGTGGTCTCAAGAAAATCTAGAATTCCATCGGGATCCCTAGTTCGATCGCATTCCTGAAGGGTGGCAGCACGAGCCAGAGAATCCTAAAAAAGGCTAGCCGTCGCTACCACTTAATACATTTCCAATAATGACTCTCCTCCAATGCTTCTCCTAATAGATCTCTGGTTCGGCATTCACATATGAGATACGAACGAAAAAAAAAGTAGTCGCAAGATGAGATTAACCAATTCAAGCGTTGTTGACATATCTCGGATTCACAAAATTGATCCAGAGTTGTGTGAGGGTGACAACTCGAGATGCACTCTTTGCCAGTTTCATTGACGATGATCGCAGAGGTCTGCGCTCTACTCCGCATTTACCCCTTCGAGTTATTTTCCCCACAGGTCTCGCATACCTGTTGGCAATCGCTCACAGTAAACTGAACTTTTGCTCGGAATTGAACCTATGGCATCACTGACTGCATAGAAATAACAACTGATATATAGACAAGAAGACAACGCTACACTGCGTCACACATGGAATCAATACTGCAACTAAAAGATGCCTGTCGTTCGAAGATTTGGCTTGCATTGAAACACGGGAGATGCATCTCCAACTGATTCACGTTTACAGCACCACGATCAGCACTTTCAGATCGAAAATCGTTTTCCATCTGAAACATTACCGTCACCACACCATGTAGTAGATGTACGTGTTGAATGACTAGCAACCTGGACGAACAAGCCCCGAAATACCTTCGCAATGTAGCCGTTCTTCTGTTCAGAAGGAATGCGACAGCCATTGAAGCAAAAATGCGCTGAGTCAGCTGGAAACAACTGCGTGGAGTCGGACTTCTGCTCTCGCAGTGTCATTGCCGACCCTGAAACATGAAGCTCCGAGATACTCGCGATCTCATTCAATCAACGTTCTGCGATTAAAAACACACGCAAAGAAAAGGTTGACCGAGCACGAGAACTGTGAACAAAGTGGATGGGTAGCACTTGTCACTCGGAGGGGACGTGGCTACAACGCAGCGGGAGCGAGAGTCGGCCGGCTGCACTGCCGCGACGATTGCGAAACACAGCACGATGATGACTCAGACAGACGCCGCCCATGGGAGGGAGGTAGGGCCAATCGGAGGCGAGTGGTGACGTGTGGTGCAGAGGACACTCCTGCAGCAGCCTGGTCTTGTCGGTGCACTGCTGGACGGCCAGAAGATGACGGACGAGACCTGCCTACACTGTACGTGACGAATAACGCTTGATTCCAAGTGAAGCACCGCACGGTGCTCTCTCAAGCGATCTGTCAGATGCACCTTTTATACGGAACACATGTTGACCTACTGCCGCCGCCCGATATGACCTACTATAGGTGGGTAACGCATTCTGTAGCGGTCGGCACCATGTTAGCTGGTATGTTGATCTACCGCCGCCGTCAAATATGATCTACCGTGGGCGCACAATGTAGTGGTCGGCATCATACTGGCTAGCACATTGAGAATCAATATTTTTTAAACCGACCATCTTTTAATCTCAGCATTAAAAATCGATACCTTCTTGGATTGTGGGCAAAACTGTTGTGATGCAATCCGGAGAAGTGCAAACTCAATGGTGGAAGGCACATGACCACTAAACAGCACGAAAATGATGTCCTGTCATTTCATTCAGAAAATCGTATTATATACAGATCTATTTGGGCGCGTGCAGCGCAGTGGTCGGAGGCGCCCTGCAATGCACACATGGGATCGATACCGCGCCCAGGCTCGATAAGCCTTCCTTCTCTCCAGGGTCGGCAAATTGGTACCACACTTGTCTAGTGCGATAGCAGCACTGGCTCGATACATCGCTACGCCACCACGAGTTAATGTAAAGGCCACATGCATCCAACCATCTCCAACGATGCTTAATGAAGTTGGATGTATGGTGTATCTCTCAGGGATTCATCAACGCGGAGAGCTTTTTCCTTTATTCTTTTACGGACCTAGCATACTGAATTTCTACGATGCAGTCTTCACCTATGCAAATACTGCTTTTGGTCGCACATATGTATTCCAAAAATGATAAAAATTGCCGATCTAGTAGCTGTCTGTGCACGATGAGAACAGTTACAAAGACGCTGTGGCAGTCGGAAATGTTTTACCCTTGACATAAAGCCTTTTAGCAGCTCAGTATGAGTCCATATAGCAACGTTTTTGATCACCAAGACAGAATCATTGTCGACATATAGCATATTTTTGATGTGACCTATGTCCTAAGACGGAAATTAGAAGAACTGATGAAAACAGCGAAATTCCCCTAAACTCACTCATATGATATGAACGGTGGACTCAATGAATCGTCTACACGAATCACGAAGGATTGTGCCCCATTTATCCAGTAATTTGCACGTTCAGCAAGGATTTGTCTCCTCTGGAGTATCGAAAGCTGTACTGGGTTCCTTTTCTCTGAAAAACCGGATTGAAACAGACTCCAGCTTAGCTGGGAGACTGTTAGATGAGTGGTAAACTTCTAACTTTGCGTTGCAGTTCGACGTCAAGGTACATTCCTTCCACAGCTACAATGATGCTGAGCTATTGGTAAATAGTAATCCTAACAGTAATAGCCGTAATAATAATCAATAATAACAGCAACTGTGGCAAGGACAGCAGTAATTACAGTAATAACAATTATTATTGCTGCTACTGTTATTATTATATTATCGTGTCTGTTCACGTGTCCTCCTGTTGACTGTCGTCTAACCAACCCCATGCGGAGGTGGTCACATATTTGCCCAATATTTTATGGGACATTTTGGCGTCGGTTTGATATGATTCCCATTACTATACTCTCTTATAAAAACCATAACGAACAGAAATCCTTCGACTGTCTTCGATGGTGATGTAGTAGCAGGGGATATAACTAGACAAATAATTAGATTAATTAGCTAGTTGATAACAAACTAACCACATGAGACAAATTTGAAGTGGATTTCGTAAGAACACAGGCGCGTGTAGCGCGGTGATCGGAGAGGCCCTGCAATACATACGGGATCGATCCCCATGCCCCAGCCCCAGACCCACCAAGCGCTTCATCCTTCTGTGGTCGGGAAATTGGTACCAAACTTATCTAGGAGGACAGGAGCACTGGCTTGATACATCGGTAGACCACCGCGAGTACTTGTAAAGGCCAGATGCATTCAATTACCTCCAACGATACCTAATGAAGTCGAATGCATGGCGCATCCCTCGGGGATTGATCAACGCCGAGGGTTCTATCCTTTACTAACGTGATAACTGCATCGAAGAATCGTTGAGTTGAACAGCATTGGTTTGTGGGATTTTGGACCAATAGATTTATAGTAGCCGTTTTTTTAGTAACATTATCAGTTGATTCTTGTACTCGCACACTGTAAAGCGTATTTTGTGCAGATTCCAATGTACTGGGATGTTTGGTTTCGAATACAGAACGTCATGTTATCGGATGAAACCATTGCAGAATAAATTCACGCACGTTCCCATGTGAGCAATGTCTCACAGACTAATCAGTGACGCGGTGCGTCCGTTCACAGTGCTTGACACGTGGCTAACTGATGGCAACTCCGTATTTGCATATTGATGGGTTCAGAGAATAAGCTACCAGTCCTTCATGCAGCAATTGGACCTATTCGATATCCTCGAAATCATATCCATGAGTTACTTTGTTTAACTGTTTGCGATAGATTAAGGGATAAAAGGATGATGCTCTCAGCGATGATCAATCCCTCCCTGCAGGGATGCGCCCTGCATTCGACTTCATTAAGCATCGTTTGGAGGTGATTGAATGCATATCTGGCTCTTACAATGACTCGCGGTGGCCTACCAATGTATGGAGCCAGAGCTGCTATCCTCCCCGACAAGTCTGATACCAGTTTTCTGACCTCAGAGAGATGGAAGGTTCGGTGAGCTACGAGCGCGGCGATCGACCTCATGTGTTTGTCGCAGAGCGCCTCAGACCATTGCACTAAACGCGTGCATCGTCGGCTTGATCATAGGGCTCCGACAAGCTAAAACGATATATTACCGGTTTGTCATAACCATTCATTTGATGCTGGTAGCAATGGATACTACTTCATTTTAAAAAAGACCACTCGAAATTAGTACACTTGCTTACTTACAAGTATCCACATAAATGACACCGACTCATGTCATACTGATAAGCACACCACCAGTTCAGGCACTATGTGCTAGCTTGATATTGTTAAACCAGTAGATCGTCAAGAAGCCAAACCTCGTTATTTATGGGTGAACCCTTCGCCACTTGCAGATAACAACTTCTACTTCAGTGAAAACCGATCTTCGAAATAACAGTCCTTTGGAATTTCAGCTTCCGAAATATGGAGAAGCATGAGCGACTTAGCCATAGCACTAAGCTCCACTGTTCATTTGAGCTCAACAATTTTGAAGATTTCATCGTCATTAAGAAAGGCTTAAAATCCAAAAATGGACCAATAGTTTCTGAAAGTAGTACTGCAGCAAAGTCTTACTAAATGAGCCATTAATGGTAACATTTCTATGAACACATGAGCCAATTTATGGTCTCAAGTTACAGATCCGTCTATAGCTTCACGAACGAATAAAATATGCCGTAGTCACCACAAGCTACATCGTATCATCACTATGCCATATACCTTCAACGTTCTTCTTCCTTTCAACGAATTTCACAAATCAACGAAAAAAAAAACGATAATTATGACGAAATAAAAAAAAAACCTCGAGCAAGACCCGCTAGAAGATTAAAGATCACTATACATGCTTGAGTTAGGTGCATTAACAACTACTTTCAACATTCAAACCCTCTAGAAGAATCTGAACACCTCCATGGATGATATTTGCAAGTCAATGAAATGAACGGAAAAATGCCGGATTCCACAAGTCACTCGAACATGAGCAACATAAGTATCACCTTATGTAAAAATAGTCTGTTTCATTGGAAAAGGCATTATGAAAGTAAAAACTATTGTGATCCATTTATTGAACCAGACACGCTTAACCTGTAACCAGAAGCCAATAACAACTGAAAGAGTGTTAAGTCAGGTATTTTCGTCCATAAAGTGCAGCTTTCTGCTCGAACGAGTGAGATTTTATCATGGAATCGATTGTGTAGAAGGGGTTCATCGAATATTTTATGTAGGTTTCGTACATCTCCTAAAATGAAAACACTGAAATGTACAAATCAGTAGATTTGGAGAAATAAGTGGATCGGCTCGTTTTTGATAAATGATAACAGGGAGCAGAAAAAACTGAGTTTGCACGAAAAGGAAATGGTTTACGACAAAGAGGCAGCGAAATAGTACTTCTCTAAAGGATTACTTCGTATATCTATGTCAACAGAACAGCAGTTACGATAAGAAAAATGCATAGTGACAAATAATAATTTTAAATGTTTTATCTTTCATTTTCTGCCTACTACAATTTTCACGGCAGGTTACTAAGCGAAATACAACCACAACGTTGCTGAAATATTTGCAAAACTCTAGACCGCAGGTGTCTATGGTGGGGAACGAACGCGCTATTGTCCTTTCCGAGGAGTAACCCTTGCTGATGGCAAAAGATCGATAGAACAAGCTGAGAGACAGGCAAAACGAAGGAACCGCATGCTGTGGTGGTGAACGCGTTACTCCCCGGAAAGGACAATGGCGCGTTCGTTCCTCACCATAGACACCTGCGGTCCGCAGTCCAGAGTTTTGCAAATATCTCAGCAACGATGTAATAATTTTAAAGTTGTTAAACCACAGCTGGACAATGCTTATTATGTATACCACACAAAACGAAAAGTTGAGAAGTGGTTATGAGCTTCAGTGTAAACTTACTTACTTGGATGGCATGTCTACAGTGTGCGGCCCCCAGCACAATTTCCCTTTTTCGGAGTTTCGTTGGCTTAGCCACTGTGGCTCCCTGAAGTCCCGAGGTCAACCACGCAAAAGACCGCCTCACCCTAACAGGGAAATGAATCCCCCACCATCCCGACACCCAGGAACACCTCTCATGATGCGGCGGTAAACCGTTGGGAGTATGTACAACTATAAGTAGACAATGTAGCAATATTCGAAAACTAAATTCCTAAGAGTCCCAACCGTAAGAACCAAAATTTCTTTTACGTCTTCTGGGTGCTCTATTATCATAAAACTAAGAAATAATAGCGCATAACTACTCAATTTATAATAACTTACATAGTAACAAACCTGGAAGAACTGTCGAATTCCTTCATCACATCGTTGTGTGTGCAGCATAAGAAAACGGATACGTCCAGCAGACACAAAAGCAGATACAAACCACTCATTGAACTTATCCACGATCTGTAAGCAAATGCTAATATACATCTTTACTTACTTGGATACTTGGACGGCCCGTCCTCACAGGTTTGAGGCCACCAGAATAACCTCCACTTTCCGGAGTTTTGCTGGTTTAGCCATTGTGTTGCCCTAAAGTCCCGAGGTCAGCCTGGCCAAACTCTGCCCCAGATCGTCACCACCATAGGTAGTCGCCTCCTTTGTAGATCAGAGGGAGATTTACCACCATACGACCAGCTTCATACCACGTCGGTGGTAGTTCCTGGTATTGGTTTACTCCTAGCTAGGCCTCCTAACGGAAACGCCATATTCTTTCTCAGCTTGGGAAACTCTGTCGGAGGATGAATGCCCCGCTGTAGATCGCAGCCCGACACCCAGGAACACCTCCCAGCCACGATGAGACGGTAAACCGCTGGAAGGAATGTGTTAATGATACGATTAATTTCAAATGTGTGCCTCAGAACGTGTAGCACACGTCGTTATTACACAAAGAATGTGTTGATGGAAGTTATGGAGCATAAGGAATTCAGCGTAAGCCTACCTTAAGATACATGTTGTTATTGGTTAAGGCCTGCTCATCAACAATATCAAGAGCAGCATGGGCAATGAACTGGTTTAAATACCTGAAAATGTCCTACTTTAGAAGGTAAGTATAAAAGCTATTAATTCAAAGGCTGTCGTAAGATCTATCAAAAACGGCATCCAAGAAGTGTTTCACCAACCGGTTTTCCATCTCACGAACCTTCTTGTCTCCAAGTGGAAAATCCATCTCAAACAGAGGCTGATCGTTATGGCCGACTATTACAAAGTAGAAAACCTTCAGATTAGCCATCCTGCACAACAAAAAATATGACCTATCACCACGAAAACTAAACACACGACTAAAAATGTATGGGTTCCAAAGAGTCGTAACATGAATCTAATAGGCACCAAAGGACATTCAAGAGGCGCACTCTCGACGATTTCTTATTAAACCATCGAAAACTTGTCACTGGGCTGTCCAGTAATAATAGCTCTATGCATGGAGTTCTTTCTCGTTAATATTGGTTTAAGATCATTTGTCCTATCGGTTTACCGCCCCATCGTGGTTGGGAGGTGTTACTGGGTGTCGGGCTGCGATGTACAGTGTGGGGGATTCATCCCCCTGGCAGGGTTTCCCAAGCTGAGGAGCCCGACGCTTCCAATAGGAAGCTCAGCTAGGAGTAAACGAATACCTGGATTCACCACAGTCCTGGTATCAAACTAGTCGCATGGTGGCAAATCTCTCCTGATCCACAAGAGGTGCGACTGCCTGTGGTTGTGACGACCAGAAGCAGACCTTGGCTAGGCTCACCTCGAGATTCCAGGAAACCACAATGGCTAAACCAGCAATGCTCCGAAAAATAGAAATTATGTAGGGGCCCACACAACCAATGACGACGGGCCATTCAAGTGCCAAGTATAAGGTCACTAGCGAATAGGAGACATTAAAAATGACAATTCGACAGAAAATATCTTGTTACCAATAAACATAAAGTGCATACTTCATATCAGAACATTAATAATTTAAACTAAATTAGCAACGAAGTAGAAGAACATCTTCGTTTGAACACCGATGTGAACGTGAACGTGAGGAATTCACGTATTAAAGGACACGCGTCATGTAGGTTTGGAGCGAGGCATACAACGAAGAGTACTCGATGTGGACATTATTTGCGGAAGAGTATATAAGCTGACATACTTCCATCTAGAGCCCATGATTTCCTATACTCTTATCGCTGTCCTGGAATCTGTGGAGGCGGTTGAGACAACAATTGGACCAAATCGTGTTCATAAGAGCTTTAGCAATGCATTCTCGAAGATGAGCTGCGAAGATCAGAGCTTCGCATTCCGGCAGGGTGTTGTGTGTGCTGGCTGTATTTTAGAAGACATTGTTCAAGCGTTCTGTGAGTAGTCTGCAGTATGCAGTTCAGGAAGTTGTTGAACTATCCACCCACGTCTCTTCTGCGGAGCAGTGCGCCGAGAAGACTGTTACATAGAAAAGGTGGGCGCGGATTTTCGTGTCCTTTAGTTGATCGCTGGCGTCTTTAAGAGGCGCGAATGCGGCTCAAGCTGCATCCTTTCCTTGTGATTACTCCTTCGTGCTGTTCTCCATGTTCATTAAACACCCAAGGTATAAGTACGAGCTGGTCTCTGCAATCAGAAAACTGTTCAGTTCAATCTGATCGTCTTCGCATCATGGGTTCTTCATGGACTGGGTCTTCCAATTTATGTGTAATCCGGTCTTTTTTTTCCGCTTCGTTGAGCTCATTGATCATCGTCTATGTTTAGCCGTTGGTGATAGTGATCTTCTTATGACGCGTTGATTGAAGACCGAGGACGGCCGAGGACGAAATGAGAATGAAATGAGAAGTTGTTACTTCTCATTTCATTCTCATTTCAAAAGCATAAATATCAATTTGGAGAAAATTTGTTAACGTAGTCTTCTCAAATACAATGAAAATCATTAGGACGCGTGTAGCACAGTGGTCGGTGGTACGCTGCGAAACACACGAGGTAGATCCCCACGCTCTTGCCTTCTCCAAGCCTTTCATCTCTCCGTGCGTCAACAAATTGGTACTCGATTTGTCTGTGAGGATAGAAACACTGGCTCGATACAACGGTAGACCATTGTGTTCCCTGGCATTCACAATTCATGAAGGTCTCCGGATATTTTGGGGCTTGAGAATTTTTTCGTTATGAAGTTAGTTAACTGCTGGTCGAGTCGATTCGTACTGGAGGCCTGGGATAGCCGTGCTTCAGCGTTTTCACGTGCATCACAGAGAGTGAGCTGGATCCTACGCAAGTCTCCCCAGTCCCGAAGAGATAGGAGGCCTGGTGGATCCGGGGCGGTGATGCACCAACGACTTCGTCGTGATGAACCACACCACTCCCATTATTTACCCGTTAGCTGACATATTCGCATACGAAATGCAAAAACGGAATTAACGGAGATTCATGTGCACAGAGAGAAATGACATTACAAGAAGTACAATGTTAAGAAGTTAATGTCTGAGCGTCCCTAATTCTAAAAAAAGTTTGATACCCAGTTGATGGTAAGACTACGTCCTTAAAAGATCATGAGAGGACTTAACTAATTTAAAGAGAATTAAACTCACTAGTACAGTGAGTAGCACGCAAACCCCCGAAAAGTGTAATCGCGGGTTCGAATCTAGCCTTCCGTCCAAGTTTTGCAAATGTCTCAACGTGAAAAAATAAGAGGTAGTAGACAAAACATTAAGTAGTGTCGCTTTACTTTGAATGATAGGTCTACTGTATTGTTACGAGTGTCCAAACATTATGCAGAGAAAGAAAAAGAGTGACTGGAGCTGGAGATGAAGGAATTTTACATCCGACCACGAAGCCGTCATTTTCTTTGTCAGCAAGTTTCAACGAGTTCCCGTTGATGCAGCTCCTTCGGCCCTCGTGGGAGGACAGAATATCTAATTACCAGCTAGGATCATAGGAATCTCAACAAAAATCCACACGATGATCTTTCTTGGTTGTTCACTCTTCTGCATTTCTATCGAAGGTTTTAGAAAATATAAGGAATAAGAGGGTTGGCAATGGGACAGCAACTGGCACATGGCCTTGCCCATAGCCTTCATGTGTAAGTGGGCGCAACAGTAATCGATCTCCGGCGATTATTCTACTGTAGATAAATAGAATATTGTTCTATCGTCGAAAGATTTACAGCAGAGCAATGTATATCTTCACTTACATACTTCCACAGAAGAGGGTATGGACAAATGTTTCGAGTTATTAAATGGAAGCTCATAGTACATTAAGTTAGCTCAAGAGAAACAAAGAAAAAGATGGCTTTCATATCTGAACGTTCAAATTAACCCATCCGAAAATGGCTCATCGCTAACTGGTAGAAAAAACCAACTGAAAAAAAACATACTGGCTCATTACCTTTTTCCTTATCCCTCACACACAATGAGGGCACTCGCAGTTTTTTAACTCATGAAGATGTAGACGTCATGGATCGTCACACCTAGCGACTCTAGTGACTTTCTCGTATTTTCACAGTAAGGTGTACAATAGGAAGGCAGAAAAGGCTAACTAATTGTACTCGCAGTTGGGGAAGAGTTGAGACTCATAGAAGAATATGGGGATAAGTCACAGTGCAGACCATTTCCAAAGACCACGACCACATGGGAACAATACATGCAGGATTAATTATGAGAATCATTCTAATCGTAAAATTGGGCGGTCGAGTTTCTAACTCTACATTGCGAAGTATTCTTTCTTTAATAAGGTCACACGAGGTTGATAAACAATTTTTATTCGGCTAAGGTTTCGACATCTTCGTCTTCAACAGAGCCGATGATCCGACACGATAGTACACCGTTATTCTTCGTCTCCGCGTGGCATCTTCACCTTAAAATATTATCGCCACAGAGATTCTCTGCAGTTACCAGGCGAAGGCTTTTCAGAACCATCAAAAACTCGAGTGTGGTGTTGGTTTTTGTGAAAGTATAAGTACAGTACCCAAATACGCTTCCAATTTTGGAAATATTGTAACATATATCTTTGACAAACGTTTAACGGTTATCATGCAATCGAAAATAATCCTGGATGTCCAACCACTTTGCATTTCATGAGGTTCATGTCCTCGGTGAGCTCACCCAACCAGATATGCTCCTTACTCGTTAACGTAGGTTAGAGTAGACCATATATAGCATTTCTAAGAACCACTGCGGTACTCACAGAAGAACGGAACTCATGGTAAACCTCTCTCTGTTACTATACGAGTACCGACGATTGCATTTGCTTATGACGTACAAGCGCCTTTACATGCACTATCTCGGGATCCGAAGAAACAATTTTGTCCAGTCAACAAAACTCGCTCAAATGAAGATTGTTCAAAGAATAATTACTTCATGATTTTAAAGCGAGTAGTCATGTAAGCTGAGTAGATTTTGCAAATCGATCGTTCTTTTTAAAGTGGTTTGTTTTTTAATGAAGGTTATTGTTATGTTAACCAAAACAGCAGTCGCTAATTCTCCATGCAGATCACTTTCGTAGATGTTAGGCTTACTTCTTCGTCGAAATTCCTTTAAAATTGTTCTAAAAAGACGAGCAACATCCCATCACCTGGTGGACTGCTGTTGAAGATATCTACAAGATCTCTGAGGAAGAAAAACGTTCAGATTGAAGTATTAGATCGACCGCACCAGCAAGTGGCGGGCACAAAAATTTCAAAATCTACATAACTTACGTTTCTTGTTGTTATCTGGTTGCAATCGCATTTCGAGACAACTTTTTCCGTCGAACATTTTTCGTTTTTTTTTTTTGTTGATGAACTGAGAACTGTTTTCACAATTTCTCAGTGGCCACATTTCATAGCGAGTGAGTCGAAGTCGCAGGCACGGCGACGACGCTGGATGTCATCGTCGCCGAATCGCTTCAATTCTCCATCCGACGTCGATATATCATCTGGAAGACCCATCCTGCTCTTCGGACGGTCGCCATCATGTACTCGTTTTCTTTTCTCATCATCGAGCTCAGGAGATTTTCGAGAAACACCTACAAGAGGAAGAACTTTCCATTTCATATGAGGAATTTTGCCACGAAGTGTTCGCGTTATATCGACAAAATATTCGGGCTATTACAATTGACGATGACGTTTAAAATAAATTGGATGGGTGCAAATATTTTTGAATTCTATAAATTTTTCAAGGCTTCTTTGTAAGAAAGAGTTAAACATTCTGAGGTTGCTTCGTTTTTGAATTGTTCTAGGAGACCCCACGGATATACAGCTGGCAGCTCTGTGTAGTTCCTGATCGCAGCTTATCATATTTGTTTATCACTCAACGATTTCATGTCTTGTCATACGCACATAACCTACTGGATTTTCATTCTTTCTGCCGTGTTTCGCTTCCGATCTAAGCATAAATTGGCAGAGGTCCGAGAAAATGGACATTATGTTTCATCTGGTCACTTTCTATCTTCTCATTTCCATCTGGTGCACTCTTTCAACTTTTAAGAATAACAGTGGTTTAAAAAGTAGTTATTAACTGCCACACATATTCGGATTAGTTGGCTCTACATTTTCAGTGAAGGAAAACCAAGACCAATATATTATTTATAAGTGATATATAATAGAAATAACTAAATATATACATATATACATATATATATATATATGTATATCTATATCCCATCGACTCTATTTCAATATTGAAGAATTTTTATATATCATGATTTTTATGGGAACCCCTTAGTAGCCATCAGTGTTGCAGTAACTAAGCGACTGCCAATTATTCCATACTATTTTTCCATAGCGGGGACCTCGCTGGGCTGAGTTAGCCTCTGATATAAACGTGGTCTCTGGTTCAATCCGACGTGAAAGGCTCACCAAGCTTCCATCTCTCCAGGGCTGACAAGTTACAAGACCTTTCTCCGAGGTTAAAAACGTTGATTTGATTCGACAGTGAGCCTAATTAAAATCATGTAGTGACTAAATGAGATATTCATTAGGGAGCGACGGTGAACACCCTCTTCTCCATATTGTTTTAAAAATACCCAAAATTTTATTGTTCCTCTTTTTTTCTGGCTTTCGTTTCAGACCGAGAAACTTTTCAGAGTATAATTACAATTTGTCCCGCCTTCTCCTTTTTCTGTGCTCGTTTTCCCTTCATAGTAAATTCCAGGCTGTAACTAAACCGTATGAGTATCAGAAATCGGCAATACCTTTAACCTGTACTACGCCTCAAACATGCGGACCGAACCGGTCCAATTCATTACTCATATGTGGGTGAGTTAGGCGTTTTTCGTTCGCACTGAATGCCTTTATTTGTATTACGGTCCTTCTTTAGCCGATCGTATGCTGAATGTATTAATGGGTCGAACT
Organism: Angiostrongylus cantonensis; assembly: GCA_009735665.1. Taxonomy (NCBI): domain Eukaryota; kingdom Metazoa; phylum Nematoda; class Chromadorea; order Rhabditida; family Metastrongylidae; genus Angiostrongylus; species Angiostrongylus cantonensis. The sequence continues at coordinate 1,110,582 of MQTX01000042.1, read as the reverse complement.
CAAAATGACCGAAATTGGTTGAAATTGGGCCGCCTCTCCTTGGAAAATGTGACGGCATGGGTTCAAGACTATTACCACTTCGTTTTCATAACACCTACTTTATTTAGCATCGCCTGAATTCGTTCGAGAATGTCAAGCCCTCTTTCTTTTCGATAAACGAGGTCACGCTTTTCTTAGTCACACTGATCAATTTCGCTGATGGCCAGCTGCTGTCTGATCAAATATAATGGTGGACAATAATAACTGCACACGCTGGCTACTCAGTAAACCATAGAACTGCTTACTTCGAGTTTTAAGGAAACAAAAGTGTTAAATAAATGTCCCTACGCTTTTTTCGCTTGAAAAACACCTTACAGAAACAAAATGAAGTGCTTTCAGCTAAGGTACTCCTGGATCAGGATAAAATCTCCGGCGATGTCTCAAAAAATAGATTGTCTATTAAAATGAGACTGAAGTCACTTAGGAATTGGTTGTGATGGGGTACATAGTAAATCTGCATATCTGCATGAACTGGTGTAGACGTCCGTTCCGATGCGCTGATTTCGAATGGAATCACCACCTCAATTATCCCATTCAACGCTCATCACTCGCCGTGCCCGTCCTCCGAGCCCTCATCAGAACGACGGACACGCAAGATCTCAGCGTGGAGCACTTCCCACCTTCCGCTTCTGACTTTCTTGGTCGCCGATGTTCCAGGAAACTTGTATGCACGTAGACATTTACGGCAAAAGTAGTTGAGCACCGAATACGGCACATATAGGATGTAAAGACACCATAGTAAAAGTAAATAGAGCAACCATTATTATCATATTTACCTACTATATACATTAAAATTCGCAGAACATGAGGTAGGGTTGTAATAAAGCAAGACGGGGATTAATTCATTGCATTCAATCACCAGTCTTCTTGAGTTTCTCTCAGTATTTTATACTAAACTGAGCACCCCTTTAGATTGACAAAGTTAAAAATTGAGCGAATTCAGTTCACTGAACCACTGACTTAACTGTTATCTCTATTGAGCGAGCGGATTCCTTACTTTATTCTTCTTGTTTGTTTGTTCATTGACAATACAAATTTAGATTCTACTTTATAAAGTCGGCTGGTTAGGTGGTCTTCTAACTTTTCCTGTCACCTTTTTACACTAATTGAATACAAACTTTCCTTCAACACACTACCACTAACAATTCGTTTCATCCTTTTTTCACAGTCGTTACACCCTCAAGCATGGTCATCTTAAAAGATAACAATATTTGGTGCCGATATGGCTGAACCGTTCCGAGGTGTGACAGTGGGCTGTCAATTTCGCAGCTATTATGAAACCTTGACTAACCACCCACCCCCTGCGCTTCTCCTGGTGGTCAGTCGTCTGCCTTCCTGTTCATCAAATGCCACAATCCTTACGTGTTCGCAGTTTTTGGAAAACCTTTTGCATCTAAAAACGCAAACGACCTTAATCGACCGTTGGTCGCTGATCTTTGCCGATCGCGAGTTCACGTCTCGGCCGTCAAGTGCTTTAAGCTGTAAATTCCTAGTTATGATTTCACTAAACACCGCCCCGAGTGCAGATGTTGTGCCAATTACACTTGTAAACTTCCGCTGGGACATATTGTGTAGCGCGGAGATTTAATGTGCGCATATCCGGCCTTGGATAGTTATCCACTACGGCGGATTACTGTCATCGTTTGATCCACAGATTTGCATCGTACTAGTTCCAGTTTTAGTATCCCTATTATATCATCTATAGATTAGACCCACCAAAACTAATTCCGTATTCAGACCTCGTTAACGATTTTGCCGTTATCAATCTGGCTCCTTTTCCCTAAGGCTAAATATTCAACCCGGATGTGAACTCGTTACAACATTTAGCTTGTTTTATCACTATTGAAACTTTACTTGGTTAATTTTTGTCATTAAATGGGATCTACGGGGCATGAGAAAATGGAGCAGTTAGAGTACGGTAAGTTTCAGGAGATGTTTAAGAAATTCATACCTTGACCACACATCATCGATACCATACTTCTAACGCGCAAATCTTCCACAAATTTGCGTGGATTTGCTCCGCACCTTCCTCTTAATATTTAATCATCATAGACCTTCCAGAAAGACAAAGAAGAAAGAAGAAATCAAACCTGATGCCTTGAGGAACGAACGGAACTAAATAGGGTTTATTTCCAATTGCAATTCTTTAGACATACAACTGTAAGGGTGCTGAGATATAAGCGAAACTGGTAGCCTAAGTCAGGTTTCGAACCTGCGATTACCCTTTCCGGAGGCTCACTTCCTTTAACCGATGCACTTACTTTGCGTTCCTCTCAGCCAGCTTTTTATTCTAACTGTGCTATCAGCAGCCATCCATTAATATAAACGACCTAGCGAGAGAAATCTACATAAAATCTAGCTCAGCTGAAACAACCGTCAAAATCACAACGTTTAGCATTCGTTCACTGCCTATTCTTTTTTCATGGTAGGGCCAATCCTGCTGACAGGTAATTGCTGATAGCACCGTTAGGGTTAAAAACTGACCAAGAAGGAGGCAAAACAATGGCCTCGATTAGTTTTGTGGATGGTATGGTTGTATGTCTCATAATGCTCAGCTGTAAAAAAGAGTATGCAGTTAATAGAAACTTAGACAAAGGCAGCCGTGTTCGATTTCAATGTAATTTCAGTTTACTACGCTCTTTAAGTTTGCAACAGTTTGTTCCATTTGTCCAAAGCGTTAAGGATTGAACGCAGCTCGCAGGTGTTCATGGAAAGAATTCATTACTCAGCGCAGCTCGTTTTCTTAGAGTATTGTCGACTCGGGCAGCCGATTGTGTTGCTCGTGAAAGGCGGCCGCGCTCATGCCACCGCCTCCCTCGAATATTGCCGAGCTTCCCGAATAGCACGTTCGTTCACTTTCTCGACGTTGGAGAACCATGTACAGCATAGCATTAACTATCTTACCCATTAAGAGCTTTTTTTCCTGCGAAAGTTCATGAATCTAACGAGAGCATTCGCTTGCCCGTTCACTAAAGAAGTGTCATTTCAGAGATAGCTATCGTAGGTAACAGCAACCAGTGTGTCGCACTCGCCCTCACCTATCGAGTTCCATGAAATTTTGTCCCCTCTTGGATACAAGACATTTTCAGCAATTCTTTCCCACTGAAGGTTTCACCGCTTCCCTTGACACTGCACACGACAATTCACTGGTAGTATTTCAGCACTAAAGTATCACATCATATGTTGTAGGACATCCGGAACGAAATTTTCATCACCAGAAACACAAAACGGTCAGCTTGTTCGTTTCCTATTCTTTTCACTTTCCTTACAATGATTTAGTCGAAAGCATTGTTCATGCTGTCTACTTCATACGCTTTTTGTGATTTGTCAAATTCCCGAGATAATAAGAAGCCCAAGCCGGTTTCACTGGATTTATAATTCTAAAAACATCTTTTTAGAATAAGTCCCCTTCTGGGACCTCATAGGGTCGGTGATTTCGACCGATATTTTACGACTAAGCTCTTAGCGACTAGGCAGCGCTACGTATTGCTTTTTGAGGACTTCGTAACTGCGAACGTGGTCAGACGCTTCTAGCCGTTCTGACCCTTCTGACCCTTGCGCGGTTCATGACAGATCGAATCGAACAGGCCGGCATTATGTAATAGCAGTGCATGAGCGTTGCATCAAGTGTTGTCTAAACACTACAACGGCGCCAAACCCCTTGACCACCCCGTCGGCGACTCCGTCCGAGTGTCACATTCTCTTCGAACTCACCGCGCACCTCACACATTTGCTTCCAGAGCCCATGAATTTCTCCCGCTTAGGAAACTGTTCCTGGTCAGTCAAAACTGTTAACTAAATTTTGAGTACTAAATAAGAACCCATTTCTATTCTCTAGGTATTCTCTACACGCGATTATCTTATTCGTGTTTCCGTGTTTTGTACTAGTACTTTGCTGCGGGAGCATCAGATACTTTTTATGATTAGAAGTGGTGAACATATTCCTACGTTGAATATTCATACAACTAATATTTTTTCGTTGTTTTTTTTATTTTTGCTCTTATTTCTAACTCCTGTTTTACCTATTCTGCTACCTAAATGGACAAATCAACAAACAGACGGCGAACAGATCCACCCATAAGAAAACATTCTAATTTTGGTCCTTGATTTGCCCTCCGCCCATCCTCACATCTTTTATACCTGATTTTCCTTGACACCTGGCATCGTACAGTAATTTAACCCTGAAAGCATAAAGTTTGGAAAGGAATTCTACTACGTTTGGTAGTGAATAAATTGAAAATGGACAGATAACTTACATGAAGAATTTGGAGCCCACTACTCCTGTATGTTACTAAAAATTACTGTACGTTGTTTTGTCATTGCTGACCTTCCGTCTAAACTAATCCTTTTCTGCATACGCGGTTGATTTGGCGATATCCTACAAAGTTACCGCCTGGTTAATCTCTTTTTCCGTCGCTAGTCGCTCATCCGTTGTTTCGCGGCTGGCAGACTCTCTTCCAGACGTCTTTGGTAGGATAGTAAGTAAGACTGTTTACACAGCGCTCCTTACTTACTTTAGAACAGGGAATAGTAAGGAATTGCTGCCGAGGTCACGAACCCTCACGACCATGTCTACGCCACAAACACTCGCCATCTATGGCAACGACTGTGGCCCTCAATTCAGCCGTTGCTGAGATCGCACTTTCCCTTTCTGGAAGACACGGCAGTTGTTCTCAGCTCTAGACTTAAGATTAACTGTGATCATTGTCGACTAAAAAAATTTCATATTTTATTTATATAAAAGAAGGCAAAGAAGCGCACAGATTTAAACATTATGTAGTATGTTCTACCAAATGTGGAGAAATGGATTTTTTCTTGATGGCCTATACGCCAAGAACTGTCTGCATGCTCTTCCAATATGGTGAAGTTTAGTGCCTCTTAAGTCAAATGGTTATGCAGTAAGACTACTTTGTACTTACTTTTTAAAGCAATTTTTAAATTTTTTTCCGCCACACTGTCTTCTACTAGTCGTTGGACTAACCGCTGCAATCGTTGTCTTCACAGGAATGGCTGCTATCCTGGAAGAACCCTAGTCGCAAAGCGGCAAGCTTCCAACAATCCACAGACGCCATCTATGATCTTGCAATCTCAAGGAAGACTGCACTCGATCAAGTACTTATGGTATCAGTAAGGAAAAAAGTTAGCGGATCCTCAAACTATAACTGTCTGAAAACGAGCTGGGAGGCCTGCATCGACGACGGTTGCAAGGAAACGAGAAAAGGAAGGGCTATTGTCCACAAGACATCCGAGGACTGGCCGTCTAAGTCTTTTTCATTGTTCCAACAATTATCGTTGCGGTCGTTCTCCTAACGCCATTCAACTGCTTGCGTTTTTTAACTCTACAGCACAAGGCAGCACCTTAATGATGCTCATGGACTCGATTGATATTAAATGAAAAGTACTAATACTGCTGTCGAGTTTTAGGAAGTCTTTTCTAAAGCAGAAATTACATGGGACTTTGATTGCTTCACCAACAGTCAGACATTCACAGCAGGCAAAGGATTACATTGTACTACAGTAGACATCACATGTTAGTGTTTAATGTTATGGTAAAATGGAATTTACTGTTGTTATAACAAAAAACAAGTTACATGGGTATCTAATTCACTTGGGGATATCGTTTCTCTTTCATCTGCTTCAGCCCAGACTTTTTAAGAACTTTAAATTTGTGCTAACTCTGTAATTCTGCTAAGCTTGTGGAAAAGCAAGCAATGGACTGGAATCTTCTAGACAGTTCTTTTGAATGCGTCGAATGCGCAGCATAGCATAGCAAGTACGAGATGCAGCTCTGCGAGACCATCGTGGCCTTCATTCGTCTGCTCTGCAGTTGGACGATGGTGTTTGCCGGTCACACGACCCACTGATAGGGCGATGATGGTTAAGTGTTTAATTGACTTTGTATGCAAATTCGGCAGTGAAAGCGACGAGCCAAGGACCCGACCGTGTGCGTCCGACCAATTGAAATCCACGGTTTCGTTTTCGTCGTATTTCACCGTCTCATTCGCTACAAGTGCCATTCATGAGATCCCACTGTCTGTTGTTTTTGTTATTTTCTCAAACAATTTTATTGATTCTTGTCCGGAAAAGCATAATTATCAGGACAGGAGGTATTTTTGCAATTTGACGATTTGAATAGCCATTGTTTACAGGGACTTTATTAGTTTAATACCCATTTTATCAATTCCTAGCCAATTCTCTCATTAGACTTCCTATAAAGTAAGAAATTGTTAACTTTTTAATTTCTGCCTATTACAATATTTCAAGGCAGGGTATTATGTGTGATACAATCACACATTATACTGAGAGATTTGCAAGACTCCAAGCCGGAGATTTCTGCGGTGGGGAACTAACGCGCTATTATCCTTTCCAGGTGCTAACGCGTTCACCACTACACTATGCGGGTCCTTCGTTTCGCCTGTCTCTAAGCTAGTTCTTTCAATCTCTGCCATCAGCAATCACCCATAGAATAGAAAATCGTACCAATTGCTGGTAGATGTGTCATGTCTAGCTTGAAATTTTTTTACTTTTCTCATAAGTAAATGGAAGTTCTCGGCCACTTATCGACGAGTTCCATAATGATAAATCCTAGTTCTTCCGTTTTCCTCTCATTAGTTTCTTTCTATGTGATTTTAGCTTCAAATTACAGAAGACCGTTATCGGCAGGTTTTGCTCCAAATTCCGCAAACTACTTTCTGTTGGATGATTTCTGCTTGAAGAGAATGCAGATAATCCTAACTCTCTATCTTGTCACATGGGCATCAACGAAAGTCATTGACGATTTACCGCATTGCTCTCGGAGTACGGTAATGGAGGGTGAGGTGAGAAAATCATCGATGTCTTTCACCTCTTGATCTCAAGTGATTTCTGGAAATAAGTAGAAAATGAGTTTAACCAGTTGCAGATCCGAGAATATGATACCATGGGAAGGCCAAAAATCTACAGTTCTGTGCAACTTTCTATGGCACTTCACGAATTGGCCTGCATGACCATTAAGGTTTATTCAAATTATATTTTGAGTCTGTTTGTTCTTAACTAGATTCCACTTGTAAATCTTACCAGTTTCCATTTATCTAGGGTCTCCACATGAATCTATCAATCAATTTTAGTTATTTCAAAGTGACTTTATCCATTCATTTCTTAATTAATTCATTTGCATTATCTGCTATGTCACAGTAATCAGCCTGGACAGCACAGTAAACAGTAGTTGGGGCAAAAAGCGAAAACAGTTCGAATTCCAAAGAATCGGATACATAGAGAAGGAGGGAGAACACACGGTTTTCTTTCTTTCGTCCAGCAGAGGACCTCTCTTGAGAAGAACACTTAATGACGGTTGATTGAAGTGTTGAAATGAAACGAATTTGGGAAAAAGATGAAAAACGTGGGTTCCACTTCGACTCCAAGAAGCTGTTGTTTATCCATAATCTGGTCTAATCCAGGCCTTTGACGTCACTTTTTGCGTTGCACTTGAATTTTACCTTCTCAGGTATTGTTATTAGTCGTTTGGAAGTACTGAAATGTTCGGAATCGCTCAATCGGTTTTTGTGAATTTATTTAACAAGGTTTCAATGGCTTCTTCACTTTCCGTGGCCTTCAGTTGAACTTCTGGAAAAGCACATCATTTCTTGTCAAAAATGTTCACCGTTGTACAAGAGATAAAATTGTCGCTCCCCTAGGAAAATTGATAAATTCAATCCTAGATTCTTCAAATTCCTTCACTTTTTTCACAATGTTATTGTTCTCCCGAGAAGTATTCCTGGTGATGAAGAGATGGGAATCCGATGAGATAATTCAAAACAACAACATTGGCGCAGTGTAATCCTAAGTGGAAGCACTTGATGAAGACTGCCAAACGAGGTGAAAAAGGGGAAAGATAGGTGTGTTCATTCGAGCTTGGATCCTAAATGGCACATGTATTCAACATACTTAGCCAAACTAGAGAATATCATAAAGCTTCAAGGGCGATGCGCAGAGTGAGGGTCACAGTTTCAATTGTGAGTTATGAATCTTGACAAAGATCTTCCAACATTTTACGAGTGGGTGCTTTCTGAGGATTTCCCTTTCACCTTGAATGTCGTAAAATGCTGGTCGAGACGATTCTTCGTGGATTGCTGAGACAGCTGAGTTACAGCGTTCCCATTTGGATGAGAGTGATTTTTTCTCAGCCAACAATTTCCCGACCCCTGCGGGGATGAGAGGCTGGGTGAGTCCAGATCGGGATCGAGCCGGCACCTTTGCCTTAATAACTGACAGCAGTACCGCTAACTTATCCGCCCAGCATTGCTCCATTATCCGTGTTTATTTAGCAAACACTGTAACATATTCCCTCGCAATGAATCTTACTAGTTCCCACATATCAGGCTTGTAAACTAGTTGTTCTGAGAAAATTCCACAAATAACTGCAGATATTGAATAAGAGAATTTCTCTCCATATAGTGCATGAATTTTGAGCGGCAATAATTTATTCATGGAATCAGGAAGGTACACGTGTGACGTGGTGGTTGGAGGTGTACTGCAGTAAACGCTCAATCGATCGATGGATCGATCCCACCGCACATTTTCGTCAAACCTTCCTTTCTTCTGGAGTGGCTAACGTTTCAACGTCTTCGTCTTCATCAGAGCCGATGATCCGAGTCGATGGTCCACGCTTGTTATTCGTCTCGATGTGGCGGCTTCGCCTTCGTGTCGAGTCAGGTCTTCTTCAGCGGTCCATCTCCTCGAATGAGGCACACTCATTCAGTGATGCGCTTTTATACACGACGTTGATGGTGGATATAATGAGGAGATCGAGGAGATGGCCCGCTGAGGAAGGCCTAACTCGACGCGAAGGCGAAGCCGCCAGATCGAGACGAATAGCAAGCATGGACCATCGCCTCAGACCATCGGCTCTGATGAAGACGAAGACGTCGAAACGTTAGCCGATAATAAATATAATTATCAATCTCGTGTAAGCTCATCAAAAAAGAGTACTCCTCAGTCACTTTGAGCAGCTAAACCATTAGAGGGAAGGATGCTTATTACATTAGTGAAAATTCTGGGAATACTTTATGATTTTAAAATAAAAGTCATGTGGAGATTACTTAGTGCTCCAGAAAGTCTGTGGGAATATCGCGTCGCTTAAATTCTGTTTTTGAGGTAAACGAAAGCGAGTCGTCCATTCTTCATACGTTGGAATTTCTTCGGCTCGAACAACATCATCCGGTTTCTGGTAGGTAACTAAGTTATTAAAAGAGTCACATGGCCTGTTAGGAAGTTATACAAACATTACGCAATGACGTGAAATAGAACCAAAACAATGCTGAAGTGTTCGTAAAACTTGGTCCTTAAGCAAGATCGAACCACGATTTCCCTTTCCAGGGGCTTGCGCATTACACACTGCGCCACGGAGCCCTTGCTCTGCGTTTCTCTCGGCTACTGTTCACCCTCACTGTTTAGCACAATGTATAATGCACGAGCCTCCGGAAAGGGAAATCGTAGTTCGATTTGGCGCCAGGTCCAAGTTTTGCGAATATCTCAGCATCGTTGTGGTTGTATTTCGGAACATACGCTGCCGTAAAAAAATTGTAGTAGGCAGCAAACAAATGGTTGACATTTCACATTGAGCTTCCACTTCCTTTTACTATCCCTGCAATGGAGCATTTAACTAACAAATTGAAAATCACCCCTCGTTTTGCCGTTATTTTACCTTGGAACAGTCTTCTACTACACAACTTTTTTTGCTTGCTGTTAATTTTTCACGGAGAGGTACCGTGTGAGATACAACTACAACGGTGCTGAATCTTTCGCAGTATTGAATTGGTTTGGAAGCATAAATTCCTTCAATCAATTAGTGTAGTAGCAGAAGTTAACGATTCCTTTCATAGGAATTTACCAATTCGGGATTCCGAAAATCACGTCGTCCTGTATTTGCGATTGTGCCGGAGGTGATGCGCCATGCAAAATGGACGAGTACAACTATCGGTGAGAACTGTCTATATAATCGACACCAGAAGCACTTTCCCTCAACGGCTCCCTTCAGGAATTGCACCTCGGGAGCGCTGTGCTACCGTACGTATCATCCTGTGCAGTCGAACGTTGGCTGCATAGGTGAGCAGAAGAGCGAAGCGTGTTGTCAGCTGCGCATTGAACCCTTCAAAGATTGGATATTCACCGCCATTAAAATAAATCAACCCGCTACTGTGCTCGTATTCAGGTAGTTAATAAAATGTTTATTCTATAGTGGGAAATATAACAAAAATTCCACATATAAGGAAGGCTAAAATAGAAAAATATCTGCGTATATAAAGCCATTCCCTTTGTGCTCGAAAACAGTACTTCACACAGGTGAAAAACTCCTGCATGAGTACTCGCATAGCTCACCTCCATGAATTGTGCGCCTCAGCGCAATTGTCCTTTAGCAATTATAGTATCGCCTTGAAAAGGTTGTTTTTCTCGAGGCAAGGTCATATAAGGAAGCTTAAATATCTCTATTACAAAGCGCTTTTGGTAGAAGTTCTAAGTTCAAGTCATGCTTCTTACAAACGCCCTTTTTTGTGTGTGAGCTGTAGGAGAAGAGGTACTGAAGCGGTAGGTTTTTACCACTTGGATTTCGCTACCATTTCTTAATGTAGCCGTTTTCGGATTGGATGATTAGAACACTCAGAAAGCGATGTCAGTTTTCTTTCTGTTTTTTTCCGGGTAAACCTAACGTATTCTGACTGTTCATTCAATAACATAAAACATTTGTCCACGTTTTCTTGTGTTGAGCGAACAACGAAACAATCATCTATATATCTACAGCAGAGTAATGGTCAAAGATCGATCATTGGTGCGTTCACCATTGACGTGAAAGATTCACCTAAAAACTGGTTTCCACTTCTGCACATTCAAATTAAACTATCCGAAAATAGCTACATTATGAAATGGCACCGAAAGCCAAGTAGTAAGAACGTAGTAGTTCATTACCTCTCCTCTCACCCCTCACTAACAAAAACGGCTCTTATATTAATCATCTTTTGAACAGCCACCGACTTGTGCAAAGGAAGACAACAGAAGGAGGAAACAGGGATCTGGGGCGGCAAACAGCCATTTCCACTGGCTTCGAAACAGTGACCACTTAGGATAGGTGTAGAGGAAAACCACGCTCCAAAAAGATAGTTTTAGCGAGAATAAGGTGTCGTGTATCCTGCCTTTTATTTTCACCGTAATTGGTGCGGCTATGTAAAGTTGCTTAGGGTAGGCTGGTCTAGAGAATGGGGGAGTGGTGATTGAAATACCATCGAACACTCTCGGGCGTTCGTAAACGTTTGTATGGTCGCCTGTGCAAAATTCACAACTGCATAAAAAATCTACTGTAGAAACGGTGATTACATCAGTTCGGGCACAGTTTGTCTGATCTCTTGTAAAGCGTGCAAGATCGAATTGATTAGCGAAACGGATGGACCACTCTGCATCCATATAAAGGCACTGCTAATTGGTAAGCTTGAAGTTAAGCCAAATACTCCTCTAGGCGTGCATAGGACACAGAGCCATAACGGAGAAGGCTTTGAAGTAGAAGGTACTATCTTCGCACAGGAATCGAAAACACCACCGCGCAGAGCTCTCGAAGCATCATGGATAAATTCCGAGAATCCGATAATGAAGCGCAGAGAAGAATGCCTCGTAATCACGCGTGATTTCACAGAGTATTTAAGGTTGATATTTTAATGTGAGAAGCACATTATACTTCTATGTGAATCCATGTGAACTCGGTCTCCGTGTGACCCAATCAGTGGACTCATAAAAGCAGTGAATGTGAGAAGGACCTACTTTGTTTTTAATGAAATTTTTTCTTGCCATTTTCTCTGCTTGGTTATGGATGTGTCTGCCTGGGTACATTGCGGTTAACTTTACCTTTCCAGGCTCTGAGGAAGATGAAATCCGCCGAAACGTCAGCTTGTTTATAAATAAAAAATAAAGTAAAAACTTTGTGTTTGCTCATCAACAGAACACTTAATTACTTGAATATAGTTTTACTATTTGCCACCGGTTTCATCATCCCATAGTCGGCTCGTCTATCTTCATTTTTAGATGCTCACCGTTTGATTACGGAGATTCGATATATTAACCATACTGTCCACAATCTTACCCAAGATTTTTAACATGTGCAGTAAGAAAATCATAGCGAAAACCTTATCCGATACATCCGAGAAATAGTGCCGCAGATACCCGAGGAGTAGCTGGTTTTCATTACTTGTTGAATTTTCTCTCCAAGTCGTTTACAGTGTCTAATGGATGTCCTTGGTAAACATAAAGCTTGATCTTTGTTAAAGCTATGCACAAAAATTCGTACGCCTGGTTTATTTCGTGGATAATTTCGATCAAGTTCCTTGGCAATCTTTACCGCATGGATGAATTGTTTTAGAGAGATCTTCACTTCATTGGTTTCTTTGGAAAAGACGATGGCCAGTATGTGGGTACCTGGTAAGGATTAAATCAGTGCGCTTTTTCAACACTGGCGACTTCATTGTGGCTGCGACAAACCTAATTGGACCTTGTCATGTCTCAAATCGACTTCCAAAACAACGATGGGAACAGTAAAAGATATGTGGTACTCGTGGCAACTCTCCATTCCTTGTCACTTCCGTCCTCGTAAGTTCGTATGATTTGTCAAATGTAGTGCATCAAGCCCGCGGTAACGATCCGGACTTCACAAGATTTCGTACATGCTTATCCTATTTCGTTATGATTCAACCATGATGGTATAGGAAGAAAGCTCCATGATTCCTATTCTATTTTACTATGAATATACAGTATTAGTCTTTGCTTCAACAAGATCGATAACAGTCTACTGATGTCGAAAACGCCTACGTTACATTGAATGTTCCCTTAGCGTAGTAGTGTCATCCTTGGTATTCTCGTTGTACATTATTCTTTGTGCATCTTCGCTTTGAGGAAGTTGTGTTTGCATTCTTTACAGAATGATACTACAGCGAAGTGTCAAGTAGACAAAGCTTAGATTTATGAAGCTGTAGTCAATCATTGTATGCTTATGAACACGTCCAGTGATGATGTTGCCTACTACAGAGAGTGACTAGTTTCCGTAGAAGAAGCTCTGTGTACAGACGCCCATCAAGGTAGACCTTACTCCCGTTCCTTGCAAATGCTATCCTCCATTTTGATGACCTGTGCCATCCACTTAATGAAATGTGGTAGAATAATGTGTAATTTTATTATCGCTCTGGTTTATGTGAGGCAAACTGTTCGTCATTTTTCTGAACAGTTTGGGGAAACAAGTGTATTTCGTTACCGCAGACATACTCTCGGATTCCACACTCAGCGGAATGAGAAAAAAAATGTACTCTTGATTTCAGGTATAACATCTATAACCGTTTTAACAAGAGATGGAGAAAAGCTTCGGAAGAAGTCGTAGAAGTGCCGTTGAATCGAGGCATTTCAAAATTCGACTTCAACAATCGACATAAAATAGAGATGGTAGTATCTGGAAGCCGACCCAATCGAGAACTCCAACCGGGAATGTATTTTGTTAGAGAAGGTGAGAATCCGCAGTGGCTCATTACATAAAAACTCTTACTGAAAAAGTATTACAGGAACGCATGAGTTGAGAGGATTTGTGCCGATCAACGAAATTGGCGAAAGCAGTTTGGAGAAATTAGGTTGGATGAGGTTTTCTGACGGAAAGTGGGATATCAGAAATGGCTTGGTGAAAATCAAACAGGCTCATGTAAGTGTTGCTCTTCGGTGTTACTGCTGTTCCGAAAAGAATGGAGAGCAGAAAAGGAACATGAAGTACCATACTCTTTTTTAATAAAAGTATAATTTTGAAAAATCAGAAGGGGTGGCGCAGAGATAGTGATGCCATTCATTATGAGAAACGCGATTACCCGGTTCTCTCCTTTACCCAACAAACCTCCCACCTTTCCAGAGGTGATTCCCATCTTGCCTGGTATCAGCTCACTCCTTACCAACCACGTGGGACGCCTCAGCACCACTATCCCAAGACTTTTAATGGAATCCATAAGGAAGGCAAAATTAGTGAGGCAGCAGCAGAATCCACATGCAGATTTTCAAAGACCTTGGATAAATGGATGAACGAAAGAGCCTAATACAAGACGCGCTACTATACGCACACGTGATAGCGCACCATCTAACAAAAATAATCTTACATAGCGATGTAAAAGTTGACATATTGCGATTCACTTACGAGAAACGCGGTTCACTGCTATTCCCTTAACTGTTATGGAAAGCAAATAAACAAATGAGGTAACAAACTTCTTTACGCCGTTGGAGTTCGACATACTGTGGACGCATTTAGCATGTTAACGTAGCCGATTGCAAGCAACAACAATACACGTCGACCATAAACGGCGAGCAGTTGGTACTGGTTTCGGGTAACGACGTTGAGGAAAGCTACGATCTTGGTATGCTGTCCGAGCGCAATACACAGAATTATATGAAGAAAAGAACTTACATCTGCAGGACGAGCACTGACCAGCGATCCGTGGATAGAGACGGCCGTCTATGAAGGACGAGTTGTGCGGGTCGAACACGCGGAGGGGACGAGTATCTCGGTGAGACAACTAACTACTTTCGAAGACTTGTATCATCAAAATGATCTGTTGTAGGTGCATATGACTTCGGAAACTCGCCCTCACGTATTAAGGCATATCTCACAAATGGAATCTTTCGAAGGAATGATTCAAGTCGACAGAGACAGCAATCGATATCTTAATATATCCTTCTTGGTAGGGTAATAGAAAAAATTTTCGGCAATGTAGATCTCAGTTCAAAGATTATTTTCAGGGCACAAAGGGCACTTTGATTGGGAACATTTTTTCATCTGAAAAAAAGGACCAAATCGACATGGCGTTTTCGGTCCAAGGTGAGCCACTTGGTCAGGCCATGGCCGCTGTGTTTGCCTCAAAATGCAAATTCCAGTGGAAGGATCAAAGGTTCGAGACTACAAATCGATAATATCAATTCCGTCGTCCATCAATAGCAGTCGATACATATGTTTTCATCCATCTGGTGATGCTGAGGGCGAAATGTGTAAGTGGTTCAGGTACGTGCTGCATTTAAATGCTTGAAGCAATTGGAACACCAATCTGAAGCATGGAAAAAAACTGAATGGAATTGGTAACATTTCGACATCTCTTGAACGTTCTTACAAAATTCTCACAAAAAAAAGGTTCACAACTATGAGTTTCCAGTGCTGTTTTTGTGTTTTGGTGTTTGTTTTTGTTTTTCCGGTGAAATCTTTAGTAAATTGTACAGGTATGAGGCACAACGGCTTGCTAGCTACCGTGTCGCTCATCGTTGGCAGAGCGGTCGAGGAGAGTGTGCCGGGTAAGTGGAACTACTCCTGGCCATCAAAGCACCATCGGATTACACTGAAAGTTGCTAATCGCTATCACACCTTTTATTTATTCCCAATTCTGTGAGTTTGTAAAATCCTATACTTCTCTGCGTTTGTGATTCTTGATGATTCCGCGTTCGTTCTCGTCGTCTTCTTGAAAGATGGGTATGGCGAGTGATAGATATGCTGTCAGACACCCACGAAGTAGACATGACTATTAGACAGAACCACACTCCCACGCTGACTTCACCTGACTTGATCGTAGGCTTTTACCCGATTCAACACGCAAAGTGTAACCTATTTACTTGGCCCGCGCACAAATGCATTGATATTAGAGAAGATATGTGTGAATTTGGGGAAGAAAACACACGAAGTCATTCCTATGCATCAACATGCCTCTCACGATAAGTGCAAGGAGCCTCTGGTCAACATTCAGCTCCTTATCTGCTGCTTAGCGACACTTTGCGAAGCTTTTCGAGATTTTTCGAAAATTTCGTTGGTGTTAATATATATTTATTTATATGGTCTTATAAACTGGTCTTCTTTAGCTGATGCTTGGTTGGTATAGGTCTTCGTTGTCGTTGTCGTTTTTGTTGGTGTTGTTGGTTGATGGCTGACGTTTCGGCGATTTCGCGTTCCTCAGAGCCTGGACGTATTTTATATTGGAATACTTTAATTATTTGGTAGAAAAAGGCTAAAATATTAATGAAGATCAAACTTTTGAATAAATGGTAGGTTAGAATGCTACGGTCAAATGTAGTTCTATGCCATATTGAACAGAAAGGCTACTCACCGTGCTGCTACGAGTGGAACTACGCGTTGTTCACGTGGGTCGCGAGCAAGAAACACCCTGGAGCCAAAATATCATTTTGAAATAGGTCGCCAGGTCACGTTTGATAGTGAGGCATTCGTCTTTCTGGTTCATCTTTCGATTTTTGAAAATTGTCCAAAACGCCTCGAGAGTTTTGCGCGTTGATGTTTTCGATTCCTGCGCTAGGATTCGCACAGTCACTTCAAAATCATCGCCGTTGTGCTTTTGTGTCCTATGTGTGCCTAGAGGAGTGTTTTAACGTATTTTAACCTTCCCATCTAGGTGTTCACACAAAGTGGTCCACCCGCTACCGCAATATATTCCTCACCGCATGCGTTACATGAGATCAAGCTTATTATACTTGAACTCATGCAATCCCCGTCTCTCCCGTTAGGACAGATCATACAATTTTCTGAGCTGCACAAACGGTCACAGAGACGGTTGCGAACTAACTAACGACGTAGGTTATTGGGTGGGGTGTCAATAATCGTTACATAATTCTTGTAATAGTACCCGGGATCGACTTTCAATTAACCTCGGCACTGAATTATGAATTCGTCATTTTCTCTCATAGCAATCGCGAGGTTGTTAAACAGCATACGTTTACTTCCATACAATAACACACATACGCCGAGGAAGACAGATTAAAAAAGCGGCTCTGAAGAAGGCGATTCTGCCGAAACGTCAGCTCGGATTGTGTTGTATGTGTGTTATTGTATGGAAGTAAACGTATGCTGTTTAACAACCTCGCGATTGCTAAGAGAAAAAAACGACGAATTCATAACATACTTGATCTCATGTAAGGCATGCGGTGAGGAACACATTGAGGAAACGGGTGGACCACTTTGTGTCCGCATAAAGGAACACCTAGATGGGAAAGTTAAAATACGTCAAAACACTCCTCTAGGTACGTATAGGGCACAAAAGCACAACAGCAATGGTTTTGAAGTGACTGTGCGGATCGTAGCGCAGGAATCGAAAACATCAACGCGCAAAACTCTTGAGGCGTTTTGGACAAATTTCAAAAATCAAAAGATGAACCGGAAAGACGAATGCCTCACTATCACACGTGACCTGGCGCCCTATTTCAAAATGATATTTTGACCCCAGGGTGTGTTTTACTCGCGACCCCACGTGAACAACGCGTGGGCCAGTCTCACTCGTAACACCACGGTGAGTAGCCTTCCTATTCAATGTATCTTCTATTTAAAAGTTTGACCTTTATCAATACTTTAGCGTTTTTTCCACTGAATAATTAAAGTATTCTAATATAAAACAAGTCCAGGCTCTCAGGAAGGCGAAATCGCCGAAACGTCAGTCATCGACGAGCAACACCGACAACAACGACAACGAAGACCTATACCAACCTCGCATCAGCTAAAGGAGATCAGTTTATAAGATCATATAAATAAATGTATTAACTATCTATGCCGAGGTTTATGGAAAGTCGATCTTTTGAGGTGTTAATATTTTTTTATACGACCCGTTTCAATGTCTTCTGTTCGCGTTCGAGCATTTCTAGCATTTGATTTGTTTCCTCGCACCCATTATCCACGAATGACCTTGAACTTTTCACTTGTTGGCTCGATTGCTGCATGAGTATTGTATTCTTCTCTACAAATGTCGCTGAATGCTGGTCGAGTCGCTTATCCCTGGATTCTTCGTAAAAGTCTTTAATGGTTCCTAATTGGATTCCTGGTGCGGGTTCAAACCAGCACACTGCGCCCATGATAGAGGACACCATTACCGATGCGCTATCCGTCGTCCTTGGTGTTAATATAACAATAAACAATTAGCATTTTGCTTTATATATATATATATATATATTAATACAGAAAGATTCTGTACGAGCACAAGTGTCCAGAAATGAGGTGCCTATAATCCTGGAATTTATGTTATCACTTTTGTTAGATCGAAGTATGTATAACTAGGTCAACAAGATTATATGAGAAAAACATGAAGGAAGAAGAAACAAATGGTAACTCTCGCTCTCTCAGATGCAACGAACGCGGTGTGGAAGGATTCCTTTCGGCAGTAGATCCTCGTCAATGGCTGAACGGAATCTCGTCGCCAACGGAGGCGATCACCATGGCCGTGGAAATGGCTATTATCGCGTGCTTGTCACTCATGTTCATCCTCGTCTGCACCAAGTGCTTTATCCCGCTCTTACGATGCTCGATCTCAGTTGCCAAACCGCCCAAAAAATAGTGCCACTTGACTACTCAGGCTTTTCCTTTCTTGCCAGAACTCTCACATGATACCGGTAAACATGCAAGCATTCGTTGCAGTTTCTCATTGGCCTTTCTTTGCGCTTTCGTTATGCATTCTGCTTTGATTGTTATCTTTCAACTCCTATCAGGACACGATTTTTGCCAAATCCAAATGTGATACCATGCCTTCTGTGTGTTACGTACATTCTGTTCAATTGAACCGGTTACTTTGTTTTCATTTTATACAGAACGAACATTTGCAATAAATGATACTACATCATTCATATACTATACTCAGAAAATAACATTAGGGCTGGAAATGTCGTCTTCTCGGAAAATAGCAAGGAAACATCCAAATTCAAAAATCACTGATGCCAAACAGGTGGTTTCCCAGGGCATTCCTATCTGTGGAATAGAAGAGTTCATCGAAATATTTTGACCACATCTCCTGCGTAATCACCGACTTGGAAGCACCTTTTTGGTTCTAAAGTCACAACATGTCATTGGTTTTCAGATTTCCGTGAGAATAAATCGACTCACAACGGAAAATTTCTTGAACGCTTCTCTAGATGCAGGGCTGTTGAGTCCATAGACACTCATCCCGTCAACATACTCTTCAATGTCAATGACTTCATCACCTGAATCGAAAATGCCTCTTGCAATCAAATCTTCATTTTCTTTGAGCTTTAGTCTGCATTTATGATGCCATTTATCTTTCATATCCAATTTTCCTTACAGTAGGAGGTTTTCCCATCATTACTGACAACAATTTTACGAGTAGTGTAGAAAAGACACTAAGGGATGAAAACATTAGAAAATTTTCGAGAAATGATCACTTTTCTAGGCTTATAACGTTTAAAGAAAATTCCTTACGAACCTCTCGACACTAATAGACGTCTTGACTCCAATAAATGATCTCTTTTACTCTAGAATCTCTCTGGAATTTTGTAGTTGTTTATTTGATTGACCCACAACTTCATAAATGAGCAAATAATTGGAATAACACCTAACATTATATACGTGTGAATCTAAGGTACTCCTAGATTTGTTCCACTCTCTGAGAAAGGTTATCCCATGAAACTGGTGGCGTTCGTAAGTGGCTTCAGCGATGGATTGAGAATCTGTCATGTTCACTTAACGTTGGTTGAGTGTGATTCCTCATACTTTTTGATACCTGAATGCCCCGTCCTCACTTGTTGTTCGGGCCCCAGCACACCTACCACTTTTTGGAGATTTGCTGCTTAAGCCATCGTGGTTCCCTGTAATCGCGAGGTCAGCCTGGCTAAAAGTCAGCCCCAGGTCTTCACCACCACAGGCAGTCGCAGCTCTTGTGGATCAGAGCGAGATTTGCCATCACGAGACTTTGATACCAGGACGGTGGCTGATCCTGGTATTGGTTTACTCTTAGCTAGGCTTCCTGATTGAGATGCCGGACCCCTTCTCAGCTTAGGAGACTCTGTCGGGAGACAATTCTCCTCGCTGTACATTGCAGTCCAACACCCGGGAACACCTTCCACCCACGATTCACATTCCCAGGTAAACCTTTGGGAGGTGAATCTTCATAGTGTTTGAAAATAGTCGTGCCAAGGCGATGACAGGTCACTTTCCAATTTCTAGGAGCAGTGAATCGCGAGAGGGTGTTTTCTGACAGGTGTCTAGGATTTCTTTATGACAGTAATGATGCTGGCGAAAGCTCCACAAACTAATGGAATATGCCAAATTCCGCATCCAAGGTTAATAGGTGCTCGTAACAGTAACTCCTACGACCGATTGCCTATTAAACTCGGCATTGATCCAACAGTTCTTCACATTCTTGTTTAGCAAACACGTGGTGTTATTTTATTATAATGGGCAGGATTTTGAAGTAAGTGGTACGATCTTCGCACAGGAATAGAAAACACAAGTGCGTAAAATTCTCGAGGCATTCTGGATTAATTCAAAGAAATCGAAAATGAACCGCAAGGAGGAATGCCTCGTTATCACTCGTGATATTTTGCAGTATTTAAGCCTGTTATCCTGATGGGATAGGAGCATTACGCTTCGCTTCCATGTGAACTCTCTGCGGTTGGTCTCCACGTGACATAGTCATTGGAAGACTCATAGAAGCGGTGAGAGTGCGAAGCAGCTATTCTGTGTTCAATATGGTTCAGAATTAGAATTAGATTAGAAGTTAGAATGTTGGCTCAGAATTTTCTCTGTTTGGTTACGGTGATGTTTAGACAGGTGGATTGCAGTCAACTTTATCTTTCCAGACTCTAAGGAAGGCGAAATCAGCCGAAACGTCAGCTTGTGCGCAAATAAGGAAACAGAGTAACACCTCGTGTTTGCTAAATAGAGTTGCTCGTTGCACTCTCTGGAAGTTGATCGCTTCAATTACAGGTCAATGGATGATTTCGGAAAGGTCGATGTCATCCATGACACAACTTGGACACGTGAAGTACTTGCCGGTTTTACAAGCATTAACTAAATGCTTTAGTTATTATGAGGCACTGAAAAGCGTTGGACGTACGTTTATAATTGGTCAAGCGTTAAATATCACATGAGCTCCAAAATCTGTCATGCTTGAAAAGAAAAATAACTGTTAAGGAACGTAGTGAAAGCTATGGTCTTTCCAAGAATCGAAGGGCTAGTTGGACTTAGGTGAAAGAGTTTTTTGTAGGTAACGCATTAATGCAATAACACTTAAACATTTAAACAGCATCAAAGCTATTTTATTGTCTTTTGAATTGGCTGCGATTTTCGTTTTAATGCGAAATGAGAGTGCAGCTTCAATAGAGGAAGAATTTGTTGTATTCTAATCTACATTTAAAGATTGTCTTCTTTAAATCTCTTAACTGAGATTCGTAATGATTTAAAGCATCACGAGCATGATGCTAGCTCGATTCCGCTACGGGCTAACCAAGCCTCTTATCCCTCCGGGGTCGGGAAATTGGTAGCGGACTTGTCTAGGAACAACGTCACTCTCTGCAATCCAATTGGGCACGCTCCAGTTCGGCTATTTCAGAACTCCAAAGAGAATTGCTCGACCAGCATTCTACGGCATTCAAGATAAAATGAAAATTCTCAAGCAGCAACCGAAGCCACACGTAAAGTTGAAAGATCTTCGTGGTAAATTGATGCGAGGAAATAAACTGATTGGAAGAAGTGCATCGGCACGGCACAGTAGACGTGAAGACGGGTCCTATAGAATGAAAAAAATGATTTAAAGAGGCTTCGTTCCATTTTTAGAGAAAAGCCTGATGCTGCCTTCTCTGTTCCCTATACTATGCATGGATAAATAAGACAAACAAATTCTACATGTAAACTTATAGTCAATTGCTTCACACAGGTTACCTCATTCAGGAACTCTATATGAACTAGGAATCGATCTCTGCTAGCTTACAGCGGTCTTAGCACTCCGTTGGTGAGCTATTGCTTAAGTCACTCTTAAAAGAGAATCCGCTCGTGCCTACGAAAGTGGTACGTGATGTAACGTAGAAAAATCACTTTACGCAAATACGTTTGGTTTGGTTCACGTCGTACTTGACCGAATCCTACACTAGTAGCAGCAATTCCACCCGTTCTAAAAGATCCCTAGTTGTGAGGTAGGAAGCATTCGTCTTATCCATAGAGACCAGCGACTGTTTTTGGTGATGACTTGAGAGCGTTTCAGTACGGTAGCTCAACTATTCAACGAAAAACCACATTGCACCAACGTCCATCAATTGAATACGATCAGGGGACGTCAGATATTCGCTTCGCAATCATAACTACATTTTAACCTAACATGTAACGGTTAAGAGGTAACTGAACGAAAGGATCTGGAGAGTCATACGAGGACAGATCAACTATGGATTTAAAGAGGTAAATGCATGAATGATTAGCGCCCTTCAGAAATCTTAGATATCACAGAACAAGTTCTTATTTGAAACGCACTGGTGTACAGAGAAAGACTCTAATGCATCTGAATACTCATGTTTGATTCATGCTTCATTTTTATTTTTCTAAAATGGCGTAGCTCATTTTAGCGAAATGAATTGAGATCGGTCTGAAGGACTCACAAGACACATCAAACAGTTGAAACATGAAGCGCTTGTACTCGTTGAACCACTTTTTCTCATTCTTTAGATCTGCATTTTTCAGCAAATTGACCCATTCGTCTATCGAAATCAGTTGGTCCTAAACGGAAATCGTTTTTGCAAGGATCTTAGAACATCTGACAATATGTAATACATCTGATCGACAACGACCGCAGTAGATCTATTTGTCTACGATAACAGCTCACACAACCTCATTTACATCCGCCAGACTGCACAGCCCTTCCCAAAGAGCCGCCAGAGTGTTCTGAGCAAATTTGATCTGCTCCGATTCAGCTCCATATACTTCTTTGATTTTCTAAACAATAGTTAGACGTGCTGAAATAATCTATTGAAAGCGAAGAAGATTGTGAAACTTTTTCAAGCAAATTTTTCACCCAGTAACTTCGATTAATGCAGAAAAATGTTTTTATCACTGATTGGATAAAAATAGCAGAATAACTTACCCGAACCACCAAATAAAAGTCTCCCCAATCCATTTGTTGAGACGAATTGCGATCTAACATAAACGAGAGTGAATTAAACGTTTTTCTTTTTCGCGAGGAAAAAAATGCTACCGAAGAACATAGAGAAGATTCTCTCCCATTTGCGTAGCAGAAACGCATCGACGTCGTTATATTTCGCTAGTAAGTCATCTTTAGATGAATTCGTGGCGACCGGAAATCATGGCAAATACGATTGAGAGAGAAAAGAAAGGTTTTAGTAAATTTAGTGATTCTCACAGAAAGAAGAGCTTCATTGGACAAAATTCTTTCACCTAATATTATCTAGTAGGAATGGATTTGCTGGTATAACTCACGTCCATCTCAGCCTGGGAGGGTAGACGGTAATGAGGCATCCATTCTCGAGCACTTCCCGCCCCGTGACCGCAAATTAAACGCCGACGCCTGCGAGGCCATCACATGCGAGCGCCTTCAGCGTCGGAAAGCATACGATTCGAGCTCTAGTCAAGTCGGACATAAAATGTCCTCTGGAATGAGATTCGATGGGAATGTAGAGCTTATCGAGTATCGAGAGCCCAAGTCTTCGAATCTTCACGCCCTAACTGCCATGAACAAGAGATCCTGTGGATAAACTCGCCTTCATGTAGACGAACATTCATGCGCTAAGAAGGTCATGTTTGTTTATAATACAATGAAAATATAGTGGGTGTTTTTCTAGCCTTTGTAAGTGAGGGCGTTCGATGCACAACATTAGAAAGCGGCGATGCCACTTCTACATTTAAAACGAGGAAACGAGTACTCGGCTCGTATTTGCAAAGCAGTGAGCTGTAATACCCAGAGTGTTTTCAGTAAAGTAATTGTTGTCGGCACTTTCAGCCTAGTAATAAACGAGCAAAAGAATATGAGAGACAGAAAAAATAGTTGCTGATTTAACAGGAATGCTTCTATAGTTCTTGGAACATGCGAAGCTCATGAGAGCATGATATTCCTAAGGTGGGCATAAACCAAGTAAATAGGTTAGGAGAGAAGCCTTAAGTGACGAGACTTTTTGAGTTAAGTGTACAGTGGCATATTTAGACTATTACATAGCAGAAAAGGCCAGATGCATCCAATCACCTGCAAACGATGTTTGATGAAGTCGCATGCATGGCGCATCCCTGAGGAATGGATCAACGTCGAGAGTTTTAACCTTTATCCTTTATGCAGCTGAAACGCAATGAAGGTAAACTTAAACATCCTTAACACTGAGCTCACTCATGGGTTTTGAAAAAAAATTGGTTTTTTTCCTTTACTAGTTTTTCTTCGTAAATTGGATCCTCTAAAAAGCTTTTATTAGGCAACGGGAGGTTTTTTAGACAAGTGGCACGCTAGCATTTAGCAGAAGCATCCCACTAGATATATAGAAGTGATTTTATTAGTTGTCGTCAAGTTACTTCGAGACGATACCGTATAGCCAGCCCAATTAAGTTATTTCTCATGACAGAACGCGGAAAGAAGATGGGATATCAATTAATAAAGCACTGTCGCGGTATGCAATCTTTCTTTGATGAGCTTACGCGAGGTTGGTAAATATCTTTAAAGAAATAAAAAAATTTGTATTTGACTATTATAAATGCTACAATTACACTAATACGTATTAAATATTAATATCATTTTATACTGCATATACTAATACTATGTTGCCATTGTTTTATTATTATTATTATATTATATTATTCCTCCCAGCGATTTACAACCTCATCGTGGCTAGGAGGTGTTCTTGAGCGTCGGGCTGCGATGTATAGGGGGAGGATGCATTTCCACAGTAGGGTCCCTTAAGCTAAGAGGGAGACCGGCGTTTCCACTAGTGAGCCCTGCTAAGAGTAAACCAATGTCAGGATCCAACACCGTCCTCGCACCCAACCAAGTCCCATGGTGGCAAATCTCCCTCTAATCCACAAAGGCTTTGACTGCCTGTGATGGTGATGACCTGAGGCAGAATTTGGCCTCGCTGACATCGGGGCTCCAGGAAAACACAATGGATAAACCAGCAAAACTCCGAAAAACACGGAAATCATGCTGGGGTCTGCACAACCACTGAGGACGGACCGTTCAAGTGACCAGGCAAGTATTATATTATTTTGTGTTAATATTATATTATATAAAAGGATAAAGGATAAAGCTCTCGGCGTTGATCAATCTCTGAGGGATGCGCCATGCATTCGACTTCATTAAGTATCGTTGGAGGTGATTGAATGCATATCTGGCCTTTACAGTGACTCGCGGTAGCCTACCAATGTATCGAGCCAGTGCTGCTATCCTTCCGGACAAATCTGGTACCAATTTGCCGACTCCGGAGGGATGGGAGGCTCGGCGAGCAATGGGGGCATTTCACGTGCGCGCCGCAGTGGCGCCTCCAACCACTGCGCCACACGCGCCGTTTATATTATATATTATATTATATGCCATATTACCACGGATCTCTCTCATATGAGGAATCTAGAGCCGGTTAGTCGCGAGGTTACGTGGTGCGTCCCCAGGTGGCGGATAGGGGATTAATCGCGGACCAAAAGCGACCTTTGCTTCCCTGAGACGCAGGTGGATCCAGGGGATGGACTCCCTTTTTCTGCTGCGCCGATTTGGCACATACTTTCTATATTTACGGGCGTATTCATTCATGCATGCGTGTGTGGGTGCGTTCTCGCTTTATGCGGATTGTATTCTACGAGTCAATTCGGCCAAAAGCCTTCAATCAAGTGACAGGGAAGTATATGGGAGGCGGTTAGGAGTCGCCTCCAACAAATATGCTCCATGTCCACTCTGGGAGAGCCTCGCAAGCTTCCAGTGAGTATACCCAGCCCTAAGGTTAAGAGCCCATCAGGCTATACGTGGGCATCAAAAATGCTAAACACAGTAAAAAAAAATGGACCTCATTCCCCTGACCCCGAAAGAGCCCCCAGTTTCGCAGCATTGGGTAGGACGAGTACGGAGAGGCTGCTATAATCTCAGAACCAATGGAAGCTGCCTGGATCAAGAACTATGGTGACGATCTGTACCTACAACGCACGTACACTTGCATCCGAGTCTCCGATAGAGGACTTGCTCATGCAAGCAAGAATGATGAGGTACGACGTCATCGGCCTAGCCGAGACGAGACGACGCCACCCATTCAACGCCGCCTTTTTTACTGGAGAAGAACTGTTCCTCAGAACATGCGACAGTAGAGGAGTAGGCAATGTTGGCGTTGTCGTCATCACGAGTTTGTCCATGAGCCTTCACTATTGTAGGACTGTGGCCGTACAATGACGATAGAGTTCGCTTGTGAGGAGGTTCCATTCGTGTCGACGCTACTCACGCCGGTAATATCTTAATTTCGTTAACTAAACAAGATCACGTTCGGATTGTGAATATTCCACTATATGCTCCATGTCCACTCTGGGAGAGCCTCGCAAGCTTCCAGTGAGTATACCCAGCCCTAAGGTTAAGAGCCCATCAGGCTATACGTGGGCATCAAAAATGCTAAACACAGTAAAAAAAAATGGACCTCATTCCCCTGACCCCGAAAGAGCCCCCAGTTTCGCAGCATTGGGTAGGACGAGTACGGAGAGGCTGCTATAATCTCAGAACCAATGGAAGCTGCCTGGATCAAGAACTATGGTGACGATCTGTACCTACAACGCACGTACACTTGCATCCGAGTCTCCGATAGAGGACTTGCTCATGCAAGCAAGAATGATGAGGTACGACGTCATCGGCCTAGCCGAGACGAGACGACGCCACCCATTCAACGCCGCCTTTTTTACTGGAGAAGAACTGTTCCTCAGAACATGCGACAGTAGAGGAGTAGGCAATGTTGGCGTTGTCGTCATCACGAGTTTGTCCATGAGCCTTCACTATTGTAGGACTGTGGCCGTACAATGACGATAGAGTTCGCTTGTGAGGAGGTTCCATTCGTGTCGACGCTACTCACGCCGGTAATATCTTAATTTCGTTAACTAAACAAGATCACGTTCGGATTGTGAATATTCCACTTTTTCGCTCACTCGGTGACTGACTTTTCTGTGGGAATGGAAGAATCCCAATTTTTAGTTGCACTACGCCTGAAAATCTTAACAGCTTCAGCTTGTTTTGGGAGCGTTTTCTAATGTGGTACAAAAATGCTATTGTGTTTCATTCTTATTTCCCGATTTTACTGTAACACTGAGGAGCTAAATGATCCTATGGCTCCCAAAATAATTAGGTATTGCAGTGCTTTCTATAATAACTGCTAAGGCTTGAGCTATTACTACATAGTAACTGATATGTCCCATCTAGAGACTGTGAGCAAAATTACACTTGGTATCAGTGATCGAGGAACTAAAGAATGCACAACTACTGATCAAACAACATTCGCTTCCTTTATTGGAAGTAGCCTCAAGACTGGCCAAACATGATGTTTTCTAAAACACTGGAATGCAAATTGCCTTCCATTCCACTGATGTAAAGTTCTTGTCTGCACCATGGAGCGCACCAAATGTTGTTCATATGAGGAATTCATTTTCTCTATCGGTTAGTGATAAGGCTACATAGCAGTCCTCAAACAGCGCATAATGTGTTAGATGTTGACTCACATGAGGGCACGCCTTGGGAGGTATGCGTGTCCACGGCATAAGGTCTATGTCTCTTTGGCTACTGATAAACTTATACCTTTCGCACATGCGTATTCATATTTGATCATATTATTTCATGCGTGTACGGCCTCCAATAGCAACTGAGGAGCATTATATGGAAGACATCTACAGGTGA
Organism: Angiostrongylus cantonensis; assembly: GCA_009735665.1. Taxonomy (NCBI): domain Eukaryota; kingdom Metazoa; phylum Nematoda; class Chromadorea; order Rhabditida; family Metastrongylidae; genus Angiostrongylus; species Angiostrongylus cantonensis. The sequence continues at coordinate 1,082,908 of MQTX01000042.1, read as the reverse complement.
CCACCGTGAAGCAAGTCCCACATGCAGTCTGACAGGTCCTAAATAGTAGACGCGGATTTTTTTTTCAAAAAGAGTGAGAATGAAGGGAGGCGAACGAAATGTTTGGTAATCTTCGTCTCTCTTGAGCAAATAGGGCCTATTGTGCAGCTTTTGCGCGCTGCGTGAATGAATGCAGAGATTCCTGGTGTCCTGTCCAGTTATTCGATAATTAGTGGGTTTGCAGCTAAAACAGGCGACCATAAAGTGAAAATTAAAGGGCGTGGTAATGTTTGATTAGGTTAGTAGGTGCTAGTTCTTGTTACAGAAATTCTTACAGATAGCGATCACTGGTATAAGGTTCGGTGTAGTTGCCACAAATCTCATATGCCTTTCTTTCGCTGCACTCATGGAACTGGTGAATTGAAAGCGGGGGAAGTAGAGCACTTGAGTGTGAGTTTGCTTTCCTTCACATGACTTCTAAACGATTGCCATGAATTCAATGGGTGTAATTTTTTTCCAGAAAATGCTAAGAGTGGGTCAGTTTGATATTGAGTGTTGTTATTGTGACTATTATTACTATTCTTGCTATTATTATTATTTTTGAAGAGAAGCGCTTTCAACCATCGTATTTGGCTCGTGGCAGTCGTAGGCCAATTCGTACATATATGTACAGTACATGGAGCAGATAGCGCAGTGGTAATGATGTCGGTTATCACGAACATAGTGCTAGTTCGACTGCGATCCGGGCCAACCAACCCTCTCATCCCTCTGTGGTCGAGAAATTGGTACCGGACTTGTTGGGGAAAAAATCACTCTCTGTAATCCAAAAGGGAATGCTCCAGCGGAGCTATTTTAAGACTCCAGAGAGAATCGACACGTCGAGCATTCTACGACATCCAAGATGGAATGAAAATACTTAAGCTGCAACCGATGCCACACGAAAAAACTTGGAAGACTTTCGTGGATGATGAATACGAGGGAACGAATGAAATGTGAGAAGTGCTGAGATCCGCTCAGTAGACATGAAGAAGGGTCGCTTATCATGCCAACCAAGACCGCCCATAATAACTCGCAATTCTAGAAGCCTCACCGTCAACGATGGACGTGGGAATCTCCCGATGGAGAGTACCATAACGAAATAGACCACATCATAGTAAATAGGAAGTTTTGCCTAAGCGATGTCGCTGTTGTCCCAAAATTTTACACGGGATCAGACCACTGTCTCCTTCGTGCAAGATTTTATTTTTCGCAGAAAGGAGAAAAAGCCGCTAAATTCAAAAACCTAGAACCACCACAAAGTGAAACTTATTCAATTCATTAGTCAGCTGTTGGGAAAACGCTGTTGTCGATAACAACGACGAGGAATACGACCGACTCATTCAACATATTCTCGTTAGCGCCATGAAAGCTGAGAGTTCGAAGGTCACCAAGAGACGTCTGTCTACAGAAACTCTCGAGCTAATACGCCACCGTGGAATCGCATGAGCTGCAGGCAACCGCGAACTAACGTCCGAGCTTGCGAAACAATGCAGACAGGCGATAAAAGATCTTAAAGAGAGAAGAGCAGCATTAATGGTCGAAGCTGCAGAAGCTGGGAAAAGCATTCGCAAAGCTAGCCGAAGCTTTGCCAATTATAAGACTAAGATGATTGCACTCCGACGCCCAGACGGAACAATAACAGCGTCCAGAGAAGGAATGGGAAAGTCATTCACGAATACTACTCGGATCTATTCGATAGCCACGTTCAGCTTCCGTCATACGAAATGAAAGAGGATGGATGTGTTGTACCAACGGTTCTGCCTTCCGAAATCCGGCATGCCATCTCGTCGGTGAAAAATCGAACACCACCTGGTCCGGACAGGGTAAGATCAGAACATCTGAAGAACCTTCCGCTAGTCCTCGCAAACACACTGGCTCGGCTCTTCACGCGTTTCCTGTCTGAATGCATGGTCCCTAGTTAGCGGAAGACCAGCAAAACCGTGTCGTTGTTCAGGAATGGTGACCTACACGATATAGGCAACTAACGCCCAATCTGCTTGCTGTCTGTCGTCTACAAACTTTTAACTCGAGTCATCCTAAAGAGGGTTGACAGGACAGGAAATTGGACGAAGGACATCCATGTGAGGAAGGAGAGTTTCGATAAGGATTTATCACGATAGACCACATCCACACGATTACAGGGCTCACTAAAGTATCGCGAGAGTACAAAAGACCGCTCTGTCTCACTTTCATCGATTTATAGAAGGCCTTTGATTCAATTGAGATAGAAGCAGTTCATCGAAGCCCTTGATATTCAAGGAGTTCCTATTCAGTACATAAAGATTCTTCGTGAGCTGTACAAAAATTTCACAACCAAAATTTCACCATTCCACAACGATATTAACGTTGACGTCAAAAGAGGAGTTAGGCAAGGCGATACAATCTCGCCAAAATTATTTACCGCCACCCTCCAGAACGTCATGCGAACATTGGAATGGGATAATATGGGAGTGAAAATCGATGGTCGGCAGATACACCACCTTCGCTTTGCTGATGATATCGTCCTTGTAACAACGCTCAGCGAAGCGTATATCTCCAAATACTCCAATTATGTCTATCTGGGTCGGAAAATTAATATGGTGAACGGCTTAGCTCAAGGACTGAGCAAAAGGAAACGAGGGACTTGAGAGCTTTCAAGAGCATCGAGGATTTAGTGAAGCGGACAAATAACACCCGACTCCGTGCCCACCTTTACGACTCAACGGTTTTTCCTACCCTAACGTATGCGTCAGAAACCTGGTCGCTCCTTAAGCAGGATTAAAGATCACTCAGCGCTATCGAACGCGCAGTCGAAAGGATGATGCTAGGAGTATCCCGTTTCACACAAGTAAGGGATGGGATCCGAATCTCCGACCTGCGTCAACGATCGAAAATCAAAGATGCCGTTCTGTACGCCAAACAGTCGAAGATAAGGTGGGCCGGACTCGTAATGCGTATGAATGGTTACCGATGGACAAGAGCCGTTAGTGACTGTATTCCTTGGGATGCCAAACGTATTGCACGAAGACCACCGAGCCGATTGTTAGAGTTCTTCACGAAGAGCCTAAAAGAAAGTTATGATACTCGACGAGTACCTAGAGCGAGCAGAACCCACTAGGCTACTCTTGCACGGGACAGGGAAAAGTGGAGGATTTACTCGCGCCCGCTCGACTCACTCGTCGATCAAAGGGACTACAGGTGATACAGGTGTTTATTACTATTATTGTTATTGTTGTTATTACTATTTTCATTTCCTTGTTGCTATTCCTTAGTGTTCCAAAATAGTCTTTTATAAAATAAATTCCCTACATGAGCGTGCCTGGCTGTAGAGCAACTTTTCAGCCATCTTCTAGTGATCATTAAAATGATGTCGTGCGTGAATGCTTGAGTACATTCTCATTATCTATGACTTTCCTTCAAGAGGGATTACAGCAATTTTTTATTCCATTCGCTGTCTTTCATCTGTCCTTTAGGAAGGTGTTCCAATTCACACGTGGATTGAGCTGTCATGTCAGCATTTTGTATTCTTCATGAAGGCTGCAGGATAGTAGATGAGCAAGCCTTCCACTCGTGGAATCTCGAGATGCTAGAGCGCTCCTATATTTCCATCGCAAGGACTCACCGCTATATTGGAATCGAGGGAAGCTTTTTCCAGGCAAGATTAGCGCTAATTATACTACCGAAAACGAGAGGAAATGTTGCAGATGGGTCTTGCATGAAATGAGGCAATTTGCATTATTGCTGAGGTCAACATATCATCGCTTGGAGACACCTGTCCTTCACATCGACTAGTGATATAGGTGAACGTTCTACAACATGCACTGAAAAGTTCATAGTCTTTGTAACTTGACATGTGCACTAATTTATGTATACTAAGCAATTTCCTAGTGCCCGCGTGTAGCGCAGTGGTCGCAAGCGCCAAGCAATATGCACGGGATCGATCCCCGCTCTCCTGGCTTACCAACCTCTCCACCACTCCGAAGTCGCAAAATTGGTACTAGACTAGTAGGAAAGCTGGCAGCACTGGCTCTATATATCGGAAGACCGCTGCGAGTCTCTGTAAAGGCCAGATCATTCAACCACCTCCAACGATGCTTAGAGAAGTCGAATGCATGACCCATCACTCCAGGGTCGATCAACGCGGCGAGCTTTATTCTTTTTTATACGCGTGCGCATAGCGCATGAACGTAGTTTCCTCTTAGTTGGACACCCTCAGGGCTGCTCCCTGCTACTCGTCCGGTTTCCACCTCTCTAATTGGATGGAAAACCCCAATATCACCAGGTGCAGCTGGCTTTGGAGGCCCACTTGTACATCAGGGGCCTCTCACTTCGTCACCTGGTTCCGGTGAATGTCCCCCATCACTTGTGCCAATGTAATTCCTGTTTAGCATAAATTATTTTACCTTTTCGTTAAAGCACTTCTTAATAAGAGTTTAAGACCCTAAAACTAACCCTTTCTTAACAGGTTTTGCTAGAGTAATCTGCTTGAATTCATAGATCGTATCCATTTCTACGAATTATTTATATTTGATGTATGCGAAGAAGGGACGAGTCTTATGCGTTACAGAAAAATTCTGCGTGAGAAGCCTTAGTCTCGCTTTAGGAAAACTAGTAAGCGGTGCAGATGTTTCATTCCTTCACAGTATCGTTCTACCCACAGTTTAGGGGCACATACCTTTCCCTGCAGGTCAACCAAAGATTAACACCTGGAGAGTGCTTTGTTGGCTGTTATATGATGTTGGTAAAGTATTGTGTTTCCAGATGTTGAAACACATGTCCACGTTGGTTTCGCAGCGTAATAATGCCTGAAACATTTTTTTAGGTCGTTACGATATTCTTCACATAGTCTCTATGATAAAACTGGGCATCGTATATGATTATAGGTAAGAGAGCATTGTATATAATGACTAGGAGATCAATCTCGGAAGTGCGTTTTATGGTTGTATTATGTATATTAGGTCGCGTGTGGCGGAGTGGTTGGAGGCACCACTGCGATACGCACGTGGAGTCGATTCCCGCGCACATGGCCAACCTAGCCTTCCATCCCTCCGGAATCGGCAAATTGGTACCAAACTTGTCTAGGAGGACGGCAGCACTGACTCGATATATAAGTAGGCCATTGCGAGTCATTGTAAAGGCCCGATATGCATTCAATCACCTCCGAACGATACTTAATGAAGTTGAATGCATGGCGAGGCTTCGGAGGGCTTTGCAAATACTATTCCCAGCCTCGACCATAACTACTGCTCTTCTCTCTTTGAGATCTTCTTCCATCACCTGTATGTATTGTTTTGTAGGTCCGGACGTTATTTACGGTTGCCTGCAGATCGTGCGATTACGCGCTGGCGTGTCATCTCGAATGTTTCTGGAGACAAGACGTCTCTTGGTAACTTCCGTACTCCAAATTTTCATAAAGTTAATGCAGAGATGTTGGATGAACCGATCGTATTCCTCGCTGATATTACCAAGAATGGCACCTTACCAACATCCGACTAATAAATTGAAGAAATCCCAGGTTACTGTGGTTAGAAGCTTCGCATTTTGAACTTAGTGGCTTTGTCTGTGTTCCGCGAAAAAGAAATTTTGCAAAATGATGGTATGATCCAGTGTAGAAATTTGGAGCAACAGCAACAACGACTAGGCAAAGCTTTGATTTACTACAGTGTCATCCATTTCATCATGCAACTCTTCATTGGGAGGCTCACCTGTCCAGTGTTGAGTGTGGAACTCTTGAAATTGCGAGTTACCATAGATGGATGATCTTCGTGGTCATGATAAAGTCAGAGAGCTGCTCACCCTGTTTGTTCCATTCTAATCCATGGGTCCCAATGTGACGTTCTTCTTGGTCCAATCTTGGCATTGAAATCTCCAATGATGACCATGAATGTATGGTCTCCTCTGTAGAACTTCTCCAAGTACGTATGGAACGCTTCGACTTCTTCTTCGTCATAGTTTGATATCGGTGCGTAAACGACAAAGTCGTCGATGCCACTATTGTTCCACGTCTCTTCAATCGTAAAAGTTCGATTCAGGTTTTTACTTGTTGGAATGAATTGACATTCATGGCCAAGCTCGTGTTGGCGAGAACGCCGACAGCGCCCACTCCTTTACTGTTGTATGTTTCGAGGAACAAAGGAACAATCAGTGTCATAGACGACATTGAATTAGCGGCGTCTTGTCGTCTCGGCCAGTTCGATGACATCGTATCCTGCGGTTTTTGCTTGCGCGATAGAGTCCTACATCGAGGATTCAGAGGCAAATGAGTGCGCATTGTACGCACGGTATTCCCTAGAAATTCAGGTAGTCTAGGATGGTTTTGAGATTTCAGCAGCCATTCTGCCCTCGTTATACCCAACGCTGCAGTATAGGAGACTCATTTGTGGTCAAAACAGTGAACCCATTTATTTTACTGCGCTAGCATTTGACACCCACGTATACCTTACTGATCTCTGAACGTGGGGACTGAGTATACTCACGGGTAGCTTGCCAGTCTATCCCAGAGTAGACATGGAGCTCTTTTGTTGGAGGCGACTCCTAACCTTCTCCCATACACCTCCCTGCATTGAGAATACGTTCTTTCCTTAATGGTGTAGTTCGCCCACTGATAAGTGCGCACTTTGAGGAGGCATAAGCTTTCTCTATACGGCAAGTGCGTTGATAGAAGTCTCGTGGATAACATGCCATCTTTTTGAGACGATGAAGCGTCCCTAACCACCAACCTCTAAGCATTACTATGCATGTACCCGCGGATCTGCTGCGAAATTAAAGCAAAAGTGCTAATTCGTCCGGAAGTTTACCATAGTTTACTTTTCGCCAGAACAGTGCACTGAAAATGCCTTTCCATAAAGCAGCTCTCGCATAAAATCTATATTCGAGAAGCCATCGAATGACTGAAAAAATTCTGGGAGAAGAGTTCTGTGTAGCGGAATAGGCCAGATAGAAGCGAACGCCTTGAAGTCAAGATGCAAATCCGAGATGTCTAGCAGCGTTCATATTCGAATCAATGCACATCGTGAAAGGACAACAAAAATAGGCTCAAGAGCTTCATGAGATGGTAAGAAGATTAGAGATGAGCGGACACCATCGACGAGGAGCGTTTGAAGAACGACGATCGCTTGAAGACTTATTTCACGCATATTCTTGCAAAACAGTTCCAGACGTTGAAGAATTAGCCTCAAGCGAGATAATGGTGATTATGGAGCACCTTGAAAGAAAAACGAGGATTCCAGTCGACAGTGTTCTGCGCAGCTATCGAACAATGGCGAGGCCGTTAAACACTGATCAACCTGAGAGGATGCGAACAGCCCTGCAAAAGTTGACGAAATAGGGAGGTCGACGTCACCCAGCGCAATAAAGGGATCTCAAACCTACAGAACATCCTTGTTTTGGCTTTCGTTTGCCATCTAGGTGTTCTTTTTTTGCGGATACATACAGGTCTACTCGTTTCGTCAATATTTTCGCCGCCAATATCTTTATTTCTGTAAATAAAGTAAATAACGAGGGGAAAGAGCAGATTTTGATGTTGTGGAATAAACGAATAGCAGCAAGCTCTACATCCCTCTACGGTGGGCAAACCGGTACCAGTCTCATACGAGAAGAGCTCCTTATCATACACAAAGGCTGACACCCGTTTGAAGTGAAGGCCTGGGAACCGACCAGGCGAGCCACCTCAGAATTCCAAGCATAATCCAGAAAGACAATTCGATCAGCATTTAACGATATTGACGAGGACGACAGTATCCTCAAGTAACAATCGAACGAAAGGGTAAATAACAAGACCTTCGTCGGCGATTGGATACAAAGCATGGAACTGAACGAATTCGAAGCTTTACATTGCACAATGTGTGGATACGGGCCATAAAAAAAACTTAGTAAGCAGTAGAATTTACAATGGGCTCTGAAGAATGTTTATTCGAAGTTGAAAGCCAAACACCGAAATTACCCGCTCCCCTCCTCCCCCTAGCCAAACACCGAAATTACCCGCTCCCCTCCTCCCCCTACTACCACTCCACCCCTCCCAAACTAACTGATCGTGGCCCACACCATCGGAAGCCCAAACTAGCTGATCGTGGCCCACACCATCGCAGATTTTGAGAAAACCCAAGTAGTTTTCCAGAACAACCTTTTTGCACTTCCTAACCATCCTTCACCATAGTAAACACTCACGAGTGTTCAAATAAGGCAAATGACTCAGTATCACCAAGTCCAACCAAACGTAAGTTTTCTGTAGTATTGCGTCGAATGAAACGCAACATTGCAGAATTTGGGCAGAAAGCGGCGTGCGAAAACTTTGTTGTATGCTCCTCAACGTCTTCACAAGATAGATTTGCTTCAGTGAATACATCAGTATTTTGTGCTGTTTCTGATTCTGTAGAACTGTTCTGATACGTTATATACGTGGCTGCACAGTTTTCCACAAACGTTTTTCATGCCGTTCACCTTCAGTAAACGGTGCGAGTGGAACAGTGATCGAAGGCGTCCTGCAATACACATGGGATCGATTCCCATCTCCTGGCCCACCAAGCCTTCGATCACTCCGAGATTGGCAAATTGTTACCAGGTTTGTCTGAAAAGATAGCAGCACTCCCTATATATCGCTATGCCACTGCGACTCACTGTATAGGCCAAATATGTTTCATTCACTTCAAAACGATGCTTAATGAAGTCGAATGCATGGTGCATCCCTAAGAGTTTGATCAGCACCGAGAGCTTTTAGCTTTTTCATCCTAAGTAGTGAAGTAATGATTAGGCCTTAGCGTTAACGTTGCGGAGCTTGTCGTAATTGCTTATAAATTGCAATGATGTTCCGTGCCACTTCGAACTGCAGAGGACCTTGCACTTGCCTGAGTGTCTTGATAACACGAATCGTGCTGGTCTGAGGGCAGTTTCCATCCGACCAGATGTCCTGTATTCTTCTCTTTCGTATTTTGATTCGGAGGTATTGTGGCGGTGTACTGTGGTGCAACTTCAACTGCGAAATAGCACGCTAGTTGATTGAAGAATGTTATCTAGTATTCTTCGTTAACAATAATAGCAATAAACACCTGTACCACATGTACTCCCTTTGATCGGCGAGTGAGTCGAGCGGGCGCCAGTAAATCTTCCATTTTTCCCTGTCCCGTGCAATAGTAGCCTAGTGGGTTCTGCTCGCTCTAGGTACTCGTCGAGCATCATAACTTTCTTCTAGGCTCTTCGTGAAGAACTCTGACCATCGGGTCGGTGGTCTTCCTGCAGTACGTTTGACACCTCGAGGAATCCAGTCACTAACGGCTCTTGTCCATCGGTAACCATTCATACGCATTACGTGTCCAGCCCACCTTATCTTCGACTGTTTGGCGTATAGAACGGCATCTTTGATTTTTGATCGTTGGCGTAGGTCGAAGCTTCGGATCCCATCCCTTACTTGTGTGAAACGGGATACTCCTAGCATCATCCTTTCGACTGCGCGTTCGATAGCGCTGAGTGATCGTTCATCCTACTTACGGAGCGACCAGGTTTCTGACGCATGGGTTTGGGCTGGAAGTACTGAATGTTGAATCGAAAAGGTGGGCATGGAGTCGGGTGTTCTTTGTCCTCTTCAATACATCTTCGGTGCTCTTGAAAGGTCTCCAAGCCGCTCGTTTGCTTCTACTCAGCTCTGGAACTAAGTGGTTCATCATATTGATTTCCCGATCTAGACAGAAGTAACTGGAGCATTCGGAGTTCTGGAGTTCCGTTTTGCGTGAATGGGGCATACGAAACCAATCCGTTCCTCATGAATATAGTTTTTGTGAGATTTAGTCGAAGACCATTCTTTGCACAGGCTTTATCAAAGTGGACAAGCGTACGTTCCGCTTGGCTAATGCTTTGCTTGTGAAGTTCTAACTTCATGAAGAAACGTGCCGGCCTTTGCAAATTTTCGTGGGGTGTTAATCAATCCCATGTCTATTGTAGACGCATCTGACCTCTGCGCTACACGTACCCCCTGGGCTTCCTATACAATGCAAAATTCAGTGAAATATTACGATCCTGATGGTAAGGTGACTTGTTATGTGTCAGCCCTCTGCAGTGCGCTAGTAAGGTGCACAGATGGCTTTATGTGGAAATGGAGCAGCTTTATGGGTAAAGCGGGAGCATGAGAGTAAAGGGAACAATAGGGTGATGATAGATGGAGGTCCCGGGACGAACACGCTGTGTGCACGCAACGCATTACGGCGCGCGTCGCTCTTTTCGCATTCGACCCCGTGGCGTCGAGTTTAGGGTTGGGGTCGTGGGCTCTTTCATTTCCAAGCAGTAGAGACTGTTGTTGTTTTGAGCTTTCTTTCTAGGATTTCACCTCGGGAAGGTGTCCACTTATTTAGTTGTGGTCTGGAACTATGCAAACGGAACTTAACCTGTTTAGGTCCTAGGTACTGCTGTGGGTCTGACAGTACTGATAAAGTTGTTCACTTTTTATCAGTAGCTTATTTTAATCTTCCTGGCAGTGTACGATGTGAAATATAATCACAGTGATGCTGAGATATCTCCAAAAGGGACCACGAGCCAGATCAAACCGCGTTTACCCCTTCCTAGGACACGTTTAATAGACACTGCACCACTGAGACCGTTGCTTTGCGTTTCTCTCAGCTAGTTTTCCACATAGTTGTTACTGATGAAGTTGTTCGTACAATCCCTTATCCTCGTCTTTTTTCTTATCGGAATGTTTGATATCGAGGCGTCGGAATTGTTCTTGCTCACGTTTCACTTTTGAGTAATCTCATCGTTTAATGGGACTTTTTCTCTGTATTTCAGGTGACCATTAAACGCTGTGTTAGATAGAAGTTATGGATGATGAACAACTTTTGGACTATGAGGAAGAGCAGGAAGAGACTCATGAACCGAAAGCCGCTGAGAACGGTTCAGGTGATGCCAAAAAGATAAAGGTGACTTTTATATCTTTTTCATGAAGTGTAGATGGGGTTATTCTTGCCGTTCTAGGGTAACTATGCCTCTATTCACAGTAGCGGTTTCCGAGATTTTCTCCTGAAACCTGAACTTCTTCGTGCAATTATCGACTGTGGTTTCGAGCATCCATCCGAAGGTATGGCGTGATTGGTAGTGTCATGGAGTTGAGACCGAAATTGATTTTGAGACCGAAATCGAACATGATTTTGAAAACGAATGCAGAAAGATTGTGCCGATCGATCACGTTTTTCAGTACAACATGAATGCATTCCTCAAGCTATTTTGGGTATGGATATCGTATGCCAAGCGAAATCTGGTATGGGCAAGACTGCGGTCTTCGTGCTTGCTACTTTGCAACAACTGGAGCCGATAGATAGCGAGGTGCACTTTATTTTTTTACGAACCGAGTTATGTTTTGGTAGAAAGGGTGAAAAAGGATAATATGTTTCTTGCTATATTCAAGCTTTTTAGGTCTCAGTGTTAGTAATGTGCCATACGCGCGAATTGGCTTTCCAAATCTCTAAGGAGTATGAACGTTTCAGCAAGTACTTGTCTTCTATCAAGGTAGTTTGCCTTTCGTTTCCAGTAAATTGCGCTATTTATTGCTTGGTTTGCGTTTCTTAGGTTGCTGTGTTTTTTGGTGGTATGCCAATCAAAAAGGACGAAGAACTGTTACGTACAAATTGCCCCCACATAGTCGTAGGCACACCTGGACGTACTTTAGCCTTAGCGAGGTCTGGGAAGTTGAAGCTTGATAAGATCAAGTACTTCGTTCTTGACGAGTGCGACAAGATGATCGGGGATGCTGGTATGTGCACAAATACTGTAGTGTCCATCAAGTTTTTAAGTTAAATTGCGTTCAGACATGCGTCGTGATGTCCAGGAAATTGTGAAGATGACGCCTCAGGAAAAGCAAGTGATGATGTTCTCTGCTACTCTTCCCAAGGAGCTGCGCATCGTCTGCAAGAAGTTCATGCAAGATGTAAGCTACGCATCCTCGTTCTGTGGATTTCTCCACCGCAGTGGTGAAGTATCATGCGGCGGATTTCGAGGAAGAGATTATACACGGTAGGTCATAGTCAAAGGCTAAAGTTGTCTTGCTATCCATTCTTATTTTAGGAACGCTGTGGCGTTTTAAGTGTTAGTCTCTTCCGATGGACCGGCATCATTGGTGCTGAAGATGTTATCGTGAGGTTCAAAGACAATCAGAGGTGCAATTGAGGCATCCATGGGTGACCGCAGTATGTCCCTCGGTGTCTTACCGACATCAGCTTTTTGCCTGCATAGTGTTCCTACAGTTGAAAGAACTTACGGTTCTGGAGATAATGTTGTATATTTTTCAACGATTTCTTTATCTTACAGCCCATGGAGGTTTATGTTGATGATGAGGCGAAGCTGACGTTACATGGGTTACAGCAGCACTATGTCAAGTTGAAGGAAGTTGAGAAGAATCGTAAACTACTGGAACTTCTAGATTTGCTCGAATTTAATCAGGTTTCACTCACTCAGTATACAAAAACGTGATTTGCAACCTATTCCTTTAATTTGGAATTTGGTAGGTCGTCATCTTCGTCAAATCGGTGCAGCGGTGTGGTGCCCTTCATCAGTTGTTGTCTGAGCAGAATTTCCCGTCAATTGCCATCCACAGGCAAATGCCTCAAGAAGAGCGTCTTGCCCGCTATCAGGCCTTTAAGGACTTCCAGGTTTGCCAGCAACACTTCAGTTTTGCAAATGCTGATGGCTTGTCTGTGGGGCGTCGTGCAAAAACAGTAGAAGAGATTATAAAATATTGCACCAGCTACTCATCAGTTTTCTTTAGTGAGCTAACGAAGCAACTTTGTTGAGTAAGACGGGTAGTCTTGTATTAGGTGACACTGAGTTTACTTGATTATTGATTGGTTGCATTTAGAAGCGCATCCTAGTTGCTACGGATTTGTTTGGACGTGGAATGGATATTGAGAGGGTCAACATTGTTTTCAACTACGACATGCCTGAGGATTCTGATTCATATCTACACAGAGTATGTTCACTATCGTCGTCTTAGTAGTAGGTTGCGTTTTTCATAGTTATCAAGGTGCTTCTCAGGTTGCGCGCGCTGGGAGGTTTGGTACGAAAGGTTTGGCAATTAGCTTTGTATCCGATGAGATGGACGCGAAAACGTTGAATAGCGTGCAAGATAGATTCGATATAAGCATCACTGAGCTACCAGAAACCATAGATGTTTCGACCTACAGTGTATATATACATATATATAATATATATATATATATATATATACATATATACATATACGTGTACGCCTGTGTCGTGCCTCAATAAGTTTTTGTTTAGTCGAAGGCAGAACCAACTGAAGCTATCAGAAGCACGTTTTTTTTTTTGAACAGTTAGTAAGCTCTTTTATTTTGATGTTGTCATTGTATGAAATTTTTTTGCATGTGGTCTCATGTTCACCATTTTTTTTTGTTTACATTAGTTATGACTGGATAAATAAATTCATTTGATGGTGATAATTTGTAAATTGGTGACGGAAATAAAGTTCAGGGTTATAATTATGAAGCTGGGTGTGGGGACCTTCGTTTTTGCTTATGGAACTAATCGATAGAACTAGCTGAGACGTGGACCCACATGGTGTGGTGGTGAACGCGTTAGACACCAGAAAGGGTGATAGTGCGTTCGTTTCCCACCGCAGACAGCTGCGGTTCGGAGTTTTGCAAATATTTCAGGATCATTGAAGTTATATTTCGGAACATACGCTCCCATTAAAACGAGTATGCAGTAAATAATATATTAAAACTAGAAAGTTTGTCTTCGACACTTACTAGTATTGCGATTGTTTCTAATCGAATGCTTGTAAAGTGTGGTTCATATTTCCGATGCGAAGTGCACGATCGTGTGCTTCTCTTCAACGGTATTTATCCCGTAATTATCCAGCAAGCACGTTCTGCTTCGTATGACGACATATGCTCCGACAGTTGGGAGGTTGTACTTATGTTTCTATGGAATAGAGACTTGGATTGCATAGGAAGTTCCAAATCTATTTTATGGTTCCCACGCTTTGGAGCTGGATCTTAGCGCTAGTGATTGCTTAGTTTATTTTTTTAGCCGAAGGAGAGGGAGGACAATTGAAGGCCAGAGAAGGTGCGTTCGAGTTCGATAGGTGGGCTAACTGTTCTTACCACCTCTATTGGAGCCATAGAAGCAGTTAAGTGTTCGGTGTTAAGTAATCAGCCTTTGGATATCGGTGCATTGGAAAAGCTGCTCGTCTCACTGTTTACGTGAAATCCACGGAGCGTTCTTCAGACGTTGACTGAAACCGGATGTTTTCTCCTTTTATCCTTTTGACACAACTAAACAGTGGTGCTCTTTTTCATGTACCATTTGCGTACTTGCCAACACATCTTCGGCTGTGTCTTTGTGAATGGAGTCCCATGCATAAAAGCTATGCATCACGAAGTAGTCGAGAGTGTGTTTATTGATTATTGCAACCAACGAATTGCATTAACTCTGTAGTCATATTCTGTTCATAGTCATATGCCGATTTGTTTCCCCTGATCAATCCCGTATAAAGGGGTTATTGCTAATGGCACCTATAGGTCATTGAAACGGCTAAGAGAAAGGCCAAGCGAAGGACTCCCACGGTGTGGTGGTGAACGCGTTAGCTCCAGAAAGGATAATATCGTGTTCGATCCCCACCGTAGACACAATCGGTACGGACTTTTGCAGTTATCTTTGGCATCATTATGGCTGCATTAACTCTTTTTAATTAAGTGCTATTTTCTAGTTAAATACTCTCATCTGCCGCCAACAAGCTTTCTTATTATATGGTTCAGTTCCACAGACCCTTTTGTACACTTCATTGAGGCGTTGCTAAATGTAAAGCAATATTATCACCATGAGACTATCACAATATGGGGTCTTCCCTTTAGCCCGTAGGTTTCCGTGTTCTTTCTGCTTCTCTTTTTCCACTTTGTTAAAACTCGAGAACTCTAGCTCAAGCTTCTGGAAATGCAAGGCAAACCATCCAAGCTTCAAAGACGCCGATTTTCCAAGTTTTTTGCCTACGACGTAGCTGCATTGGAGGGTCTCCACATTTTCATACACTGTCACCGGCCTTCACGAATGGAAGGACGGTTCGCCTCTTTGTAAAGACCCCTTCGAGACTACGGAGATTCCTGTGATAAGAATGAATTCTGTGATTTTTCGGTCAATCTTTCAATGGGTCGCGAAGGAGATGTAGCAAGGTGGACCATATAATGGACTATAGCGTTTCCTCTACGGGGATTTTCCACTCGTTTGAAACATTTGGTGAACTGATTTTTCTTCACATTCCAAAAGTGAGGAACGATTTCATATTTCTGGGTGTTGTTGTCCGAGATAAGCTCCAAATGTGCCTGCCGTTCGCTAAAGGTTCATTTTTCCATTTTTTCAAAATACTTATTTGGATGACCCGTCTTCCTAGTTGTGCGGGTCCCAGCATTATTCCCATTTTTTCGTAGTTTTGCTTGTTTAGCCATTGTAGTTGCCTGGACTTCCGAGGTCAGCCTAGCAAAAGTTTGAGCCAGGTCATCATCACCACAGGCAGTCGCCGTCATGTGGGTCAGAGGGTGATTTGCCACCATGCAACTAGTTTCATACCAGGACGATCGTGGATCCTGGTATTGGTTTGTCCTTATTTAGGCTTCTTAATGGACACGCTGGACTCCTTCTCAGCTTGGAGGACCTTGCTGGAGGATGAACCCCCCGGTGTACATCGCAGTCGAAGACCCAGGAACACATCCCAGGCGTGATGGGGGTAAACTGTTGGGAGGACCGTTCTTCTAAATAGTTAAAATTATTTCTGAGCGGTTAACATTTGTTATAGGTTAAATATGTCACTTTTCATGAGGACGGTGTTTTCAGTTACGAATTGCCAAATTCTCATGTATCGAACTTAAAACACTTCAGAACGCTTATTCTAATTAGAGCAGTCCAACCGTTTCCTGAAATTTTAACGATGAAAATTTAAAGGTGTTCAGTACTGGAAACGGAACTGGGGTTATACACAGATTACATCGGTGGCAGGAGAGACGCTTCGGCTAGAATTGATAAAAGAAAATTCCCCCTTTCAACTTTGATTAGGAAGCACCGATGGTACTCGACGGTACTCGCGACAGTGATCTTATGTGGATCCGGAAACTTGTGCTCGAGCAGCATTCCTTCTATTCGACAGTGTAGGTGTGCGAATTTTCACCAAGGGGATCCTTTATTGATTTGTTACAAGGCGATTTGCTTTTCGATGTGCACAGCGATATGTTTTAATATTGGTATGACGATTCAGAATAGAAGAGAACGATATTCGGGAGCACAACCTCCTAGGTCTTTACAATCGCAATGTGATTTCGAGCGCATACATGCAAGAAGCAACTGCTGTGGACATCCGACTTGGACCACCGCTGTTCTGAAGAAGACGACGGTGCAGAAAAGCTAACCGCAATAGAGATCTGTGAAGAAATGCCGTTCGATTTATGGATAAAGGATAAAGGATAAACTCTAGCAGTTGATCAATCCCTGAGAGGTGCGCCGGGCATTCGATTTCGTTAAGCATCGTTGGAGGTGATTGAATGCATATCTGGCCTTTACAATGACTCGCGATGGCCTACTTATATATCGAGTCAGTGCTGCCGTCCTCCTAGACAAATATGGCACCAATTTGCTTACCTCCTACTCCAGAAGGATGGAAGGCACGGTGAGGCTGGGGCGCGGTATCGGTCCAATGTGTTTCCAGGGCGCCTCCGGCCACTGCGCTACATACGTCCCTTACGGATACAACAATATTGTTCACTCATGCCGAATTAAATGAATGTCGATCTTCGAGGGTTTTGTTGATTGTAATTATACGACGTGTTTAACTTGTTAGATATAATCATCTGTGTTTGGTGTAAACAATCATGGAAGGAAATTTTCATTGTTTAAGAGATGCATAACCGCTATATTGTGATTATTCTGCACGACATGAAACGCAACTGGACGAAAAGATACCGCTTGTTTTCGATTCGTTTCCAAAACAAAGAGGATCACTACAGACCGCAAATGTTGATCTTGTTTTTGCGAAGTTAATCGATTCTAAAAGTAGCGATTCTCAAAGACAAAAAGTAGAAATGAAAATAATGCATATTTTGGGGCTCTGTACATTTCAGCCATCGTATTACAGGATATCGACTTCCACTCTCACACCTTAGCATTCACGACTTTGAAATGAGTTCTTCAAAGGCGATGCTGAGTAGTTCCAGTGACAGGTGCCTCCTTATAGTACCTCACTTTTCACTTTCGTGGTCATATAAAAGATGAATTTCGCATGTGTATTCAATGTATATCTATATAATGGTGACTATTTGTTAGTCGGGTATGATCGCCTTGGTGACCCAAGTCTAGCATTAATTCTTTACTCGTAATGTTTTAACTTCTATTTAAACAATATGTTTTATAAATAAAAGTTGGAATATTGTCATTTCTACTGAAGCTTCCACTTAACTGGGATCGACGCCGGTTTGTGCTTTCCAGATCGTTACCGTTGACGTTTGACTAATGGTACCACTGATAAAGTGAAAACCTGGCTGAAAGGCAAAGCAAATGCTTCAGTGTTGTGGCTGGAACGCGTGACTATGCTAAAGGTAATCGCGGGTGTGAAGCTCACCTGAACTTCGCGGTTTTACTCATATCTCAGCATCCGTATAGCTTTGTTGTAAATAGAATTGGCGACGATTTTAAAACGATGAAGGAGAGGGATAGCAGCACTGTCACTATACTCCATTAGCATTAATAAACATGTACTTTCCTCACAACGGTTTACCGCCTCATCGTGGCTGGGAGGTGTTCCCGGATCACGGGCTGCGATGTACAGTGTAGGGGGATTCGTCTCCCACGCAGGGTTTCCCAAACTGTGAAGGAGTCAGACGTTACCATCAGGAAGCCCAGCTAAGAGTTAACCAGTAGCAGGATCCACCACCGGCCTAGTATGAAACTAGCCTCATGGTGGTAAAACTCCGTCTGATCCACAAGGGCGGCAGGTGCCTGTGGTGGTAAAGACGCGGTGTAGACTTGCCCAAACTGACCTGGGGACTCCAGTGAACCACAATGGCTAGACCAGTAAAACTCCGAAAAAATGGAAATTATACTGAGGTTCGCATAACCAGTGAACGCGTGCCACTCAGGTATCCAAATAAGTAAACAAGGTTTTTTACATTCCTAGAGGTCTTCGTGAATTGTGAACATGAATAGATTGTAGGAGAGACTTCGTTCCGTGGTAGCACAATAATGGATGATATTTATTATACCATTTTCTATATGTCACTAGGTTTCTTCATGCAAACATATTACGATCAGCATTTGGAAGTGTTCTTGCAAGCTGTGAGTTTCTACTTCACTATTTTCTATGACCGCATTCTATACGGTCGCTATCGTTCACTATAGTAATTGGAACTGAAATAGTAGTCGCTTAGCACCCAAATTAGGTTAGATCAATAGTTTTTAACATTTCTTCAGTGTAGGATGTAGCTTCTCTCAACCAACACCAAATCACATCTGTGTTATAAAATGGATAGTAAAAATTATAGAAAAACGGTTCTATCTGTTGAAATAAATTACCGAATAGAAACTGAAACCTGGTACGGCACACTTGCCGCACCACTAAAACCATTATCTCACCTATAGGTGTAACTCGTCAAAAATGTTAGTGGAAACTCGAGTCTTGGGAATTACTGGAAGAATGCATATTTAACTAGTGCTTCTAGAACGATTTTTAGGAATCTGTATGAAATTAAGGACACGTGCAGCGCAGTAGATATAAGTATTTTGCATTGCACACATGGTTCTATGTTCGACACTGCGCATTGCGCCGACCAAGCATTCCATCGACCTGGGGTCGATAAAATGGTGCTAGACTTCTATTGGAGGATAGCAGCACCGATTTGATCCATTACTGTGCTGTCTACGCTCATGGTATAGCTTAAATATACTTTCCGAATCCTCTGCGATGGAGTCGTGTGCATGATGTATTTATCAGAGACTGGTCAACGGTGGAAACTTTATCATCAATTCCGTCACCTCATAGCTTAAGCGCTTTGAGCATGTTTTCGAATTTAACAAGTGGTCGCGGATCCATACGCGACACGAATTAGAATGACTTTAACTGGGATGTTAGTATTTCAAAGTTTATCAAATAAAGAACACAAATTCTGATGTTAATGCTGCAGTGCCTCCCAACGGTATACCGCTTCATCGTGGCTGGTATATGGCGCTGAGTGTCTATCGAGCTGCGATGTACAGTGGGGGACTCATTCCCTCAGCAGGGTCTTCCAAGATGAGGAGTCGGGCCTTTCCATCAGGAAGTCCAGCGAAGAGTAAACCAGTACCAAGATCCACCACCGTCCTGGTATGAAACTAGTCGCATAGTGGCAAATCTCCCTCCGATCCACAAAGGCAGGCGAATGACTGTGGTGGTGAAGACCTGGACCAGACTTTGGCTAGGCGGACTTGAGGACTCCAAGGAACCAGAATGGCTAAGCCAGCAAAACTCGGAAAAGGCAGAAATTCTGCAGAGACCCAGACACACAGGAGCCTATCCAAGTATGTTGCAGAGACCCCACCATGCAAAGTATTATCCCATGTGCAATTTACTCGCCAAAATTCGAGGGCCATAACAGTGATTTTACGTTTCTTCAACCACTAAAATCGAGATTTCTCTTTTTTCTAATTTGGACGCTCATTTGGGACAACGTCTGAACTAAAGCAGATGAGCCTAATTGTACTGAAGGTTGGGGAATCTAACGATTGACTAGACTTGTTGTTTCTTTCCTCATGTGTTCCTTTGATACAATATTTGTATTTAATGTATAAATAGAACGGCTAGATATAATTGTATTGTGTTGTCTTAAAAGCCGACTTTCGCTGAACCTCGATAACAATGCAACAACATAGAAAATAACTGTATCCTTCCATGTTGAAATGAGTGTGGTTGTTCACTCATCTCTCATGGTGCGGCTTGTGTAAAGAGATATATTGACCTTCTGTGTTGATATGGTTGTATCTCCAGGATGTCCGTGAATTATTCGACGAGGAGGTGACATATTTCGGGATCATTTCAAGGCAACAACAACGCAGTCTTATATTCGCACTCCTCTTATTCCCAGATATTACACCAATTAGTCGCTTGACTGCTCCTTAAACTGTGGACAACTATCAATACCAAAAAGAACATTTCTGGCGTTATCCAGTAGAGTTCTAGCCATGGAGTAGAGTTTATAAGCATGGTATAAAGCTTATTTAACCTAGTCATCGCATGGGATATCTTTCGGAAAGTAGGTTGTGGCCAATCACACGTGCTGTTCCTCCATATTGTCTGAGCTTCTATAAATCGACTGTTGTAGGAATTCGAGTATAATCTTCAGCTTGTGGATTATAAAAATTTTGCACCCATGATGTATACTCATTTCATGCCGAGTAATGAACCGCCCTACAGTTAGGTATAATAAAGGATAAGGCTCTCGTCGTTGGTCAATCCTTGAAGGATGCGTCATGCATTCGACTTCAATTAATATTGTTTTGAGGTGATTAAATACATATCTGGTGTCTACAATGACTCGCGGTGGCCCACCGATGTATCGAGCTATTATTGCTATCATCCCAAACAAGTCTGGTAGCCATTGCCGACCCGGAGGGATGGAAGGCTTTGTGGGCCATAGCCCGGGAGTCAATTCCAAGTGTGTGTTATAGGGCGCCTCAGGCCACTGCGCCGCATGTTTTCTATACAGTTACATAGACGATAATTTTCAATGCAGAGAAGATGAGATTATGAGTGGAAAGGTTCAACAAGAAACCAAACAATTGCAGTGGTGATACCTCGGGTGAAGTTCGTTTCAGCCCACTCACGGTGACGGCGACGAAAACTGCGAACGATACTTCACTTTTGTGGAATAGACGATAGGTTAACATCATCTAAAAATGGCTATCTGCAAAAAACACAAGAGCATTGTGGTCATTGCCGCAATCAAAGGAAGCTCGGTCTTGAGAACTGCATATGTGAATTGTTTTTAAGAGTTTCTAAATGTCAACGAAGTTTGTACCTGTATCTGTCTGAGGTCTTCCTACATTACACCGCGCTATTCCCTACGAGTAGTGATGACGCATTTCGCATCATCAGCGCAAAGTACTAGGGCTGCGCAAAAAATTTCTTTGACCTGTACAGATGCTGAACAAAATCCGAAGCTACTGATTTCGTTGCGAACTATCCAAGTCTTTGATAAGTAAAACGTAGTAGAAAGCAATTCAGTCATTCAGCACCAAACTTCATATCGCTTTTCATTATGAGTTTTACTAGTTGAAACAGAATAATTAAATCCTGCTTATTGTTTCCAATCAGGAAGCGAGTCGAATCCAGTGGAGAGGAGCACCTCCAAAGTGAGGTAACCTTATTCGGCAGCTATTAGTAAACCCTTAAGGTCTCCAACGCATAAACTGTATCATGGCATGTGATAATTCCTGAAATCCCTATTTTTTTCCTAAAATACTTAGTTTGGGTTTTTTTAAAGTTCGAAATCCATTAGGAATATTTCAAGGTTTATGATTAGTAAAGAGTGCATTAGCGAGAATCATGACATCCCTTTCTTCATACGAAACTCATGGCACAACAGCGCGGGTTTCGGCGGGAGATACGTCTGTGGTTGGGCGTCGGGCGCTACCAATTGATGGGCGATCCAGAGCTTGATGGATGAGTTACAAGGTCTCAGCGATGACCAGATCATCGTGCAATTCGTCACTGTCGCAGTAACCGGAACGTTGTATGGAAAACAGTACAATGTGACCTAGTTATTTTTAGGATGCTGGTAAAAACTGATGAAGAACATTAAGCGGCATTAGTGAGATCGAAAGATATCGGTCACTCACATGGCCTAATCTTTTCACCTCTGTGATGAATGACAGTACATTTTCGATCCAATGCTTCCGGAAAGTAGAACGAAGCTATTTGCCGGACCCGAAATTTCTTATTCCGCTTAATTTGAACATTTTAAGAGACGAATATCATGGTGAAGCCAGTATTTAAAGTCGACGTTTCCAGGGGTATATAGCGCACCAAAAGTTCCAATCTTTTGGGACCATTTGCTTTTCATCTGTGTTAAAAACGTGAGACAACTAGCGTTATCTCAGTCCTTTAACGATGCCTTTGTGACGGAGCGAGACTAACTGTGTAATCACTAAAATTAAGCAAAGGAAACAAATAGTTTCGTACTGTTGTCATTTCTTGGTTTCTACAAGTTTCCTCTACGCGAGTGACGTTTTGAATAGTGTATAGAATAGCAAAACGAAGGACTCTCATGGTGTGGTGGTAAACGCGTTTGCCCCAAGAAATGGTAATTGCGTGTTTGGCCCACATCGCAGACCCCAGCTGTCCGGAGTTTTGCAAATATTTCAGCAACACTGCGGTTATTTTGAATAGTTTCAAAGATCTTTTTTGACAATTTTGTTATCGATCATTGACAATATAGGTAAATATAAAATCAACTTCACTCGTCCATCTGACATCGTCTAGTGTTTTCTGATTTGAATCGTCGATCCTGCGGTGAAGGCAGAGAGAGGTCTTCCACAGGAAGAATGTGAACGACTTCAGTAAGAAGCGTAGGATTAACAAGAAAACGACAACGAATCGTTAACGTACGAGGAAATATAGTGCTGGTTTTCTTTCTAGACGGTTGATGACAGCGATTAATGCTGACATGAGCACTAATCGCGAATAATTCGTTGATACGATGATCCAAACAGATTTGTTCTCTTGCCACCTTGTCCTCCTCGATGGTTCGGTCGCCCCAGCTTCTTCTCATTCAATAACTTCGTCTCCAGAATTCAGTATTTGGTAAGTTGAATCGAAGACTATGTTCAAATATATCGTTTAATGTTTTGAATGGCAATAAAAGTGATTGAAAGAGGCGAATTTCGCAGCGTAAACCTAGGAGACTTTAGAACACTTAAAAATTTCCCCACATGGCAAACACAAATTTTTCCGAGCTATGTCGATTTCTGGAAATATATCTGTTATATGAAAGCATCCATAAAAAGCGAAAGATTTAGTGACGTCAGCGCTAGAAGAGGATTTAGGAATGTTGCACAAAAAGGCACTTCATCTGTAGCTAACATTCCCTTTCACTTTCGTGAACTAAATCGGATGAAATGGAGATTAACAGACAATCATATCAGATACATCTCATGCATCATAATCTAACTTGCCTTCCAAAGAAAGACAAAGAGAGAGATGATTGGAACTCCCAGGAAACAATTTGTTGCTGATAAATTCTGACCGTTCGCGTAGACCGCTATGTCGAAAGCTGTCTCAATTTCCAAAGATTTACACCTAACAGTTTTGATCTCAACGGATCTTTCTGAGACCAAAAATCTCCTACCGCTTGCATTTCACCAGTACAGTAACGAGAAGAAACTTATGCAACCCTTAACTGATTGAACGTTCAGTAAAGATTCCGCATATTTCTTGAAAGTCATGTAAGTAGAGGAGGGAGTATGGCGCTACTGCGGTGTCATTCGTGACAAGTAAGCAGCAATGGCACGGAAAAGTTCATTTTCGTTCTCCCTATAGCAGAGCCCGGCAAGAAATCCGTGGTTGCATTTCCTATAAAAACAGAAAAATGAAGACTTCTTATAAAAAGCGCGATCTTCTTTCTGTTCGCGGAGCAATCGGAAGACTGTGATGGTTGACGATGTCTGGTATAGATGAAAGTGGAGGTATACCTTTCTCGCAGGTACGCTGATAAAGCGGATTACCCATTCATGTGTAGTTGTGTAATCCTATGGTTCATTGACTGCAACTTGTTAAAACAAGCTTCCAGACTTTTAATCTTTCTTTTTGGTCACCCAAATCCAGGGGTACTTGTTCTCGTCGAAATCTGCTTGCTGTTTACAGCAAATGTTCGCCCACCTATGGCTTTCAATTTCAAAAATCGAAGCATCTTTTTAATTGTAAGTGAAATTTTCGTTTCAAAAGAGAAAAAGGTGACAAGTGAATCTCCTTATTCCTGGCTGAAAAACACGTGCTATGCGCTTGATAGATGATTAATTGATTTATGACTGTGCAGAATTCCTTGCAACATTGTTCATTTTCGCTATTGACAGAACAATCTCTGGTAAAAACGAGTCGTGCCAGGATTTAGTAACTAAGTGACCTGACTGAATATTTACCCAATTTTTTAAAATTCAAGCAAATTTTCGTGGAGGCTAATTCTTCTCATACGAAACTATTATTCGTTTAGTTGAGAAACAGGCGAAACGAAGGACCCGCATGGTGTGGTGATGAATACGTTACTCCCCGGAAAGGGTAATAACGCGTTCGTTTCCCACCACAGACACTTGCAGTTCGAAGTTTTGCAAATATCTCAGCATCATTGCGGCATAATACCTTGCCGTGAAGGATTGTAACAGGCAATAAATAAAAGTTGACATTATTGTTCGTCTATTATAAGGAGAACATTTTGAGCCTATAAATCATTAACTTGATCAATCTGTACGCAGATGGTCCTTAATTTAGCAAGATTGATAACGAAAAGCAGGAAGCAAACGCTTTTTCTGTGGTGGTCTACGGCTTATGTGCGATTTGAAGAATCACCGCACTTTTTCGTCGGCACCGTAATCACTCATTGAAGTTCACCGTCGTCATCGTACAGGTGTGACGGAAGACATATGGGTGATGCGGCAGAGGTTTTTCATCCATTGCGATAAAGATCTTTCTTCAATTGGCCGAGGACGAACTCATTCCAGTCGCCGCGAACCCGGACTTGCGAGAATTCCTGGGTCTCCGACGAATGGACAGCACGGTCTGACTTCTCTTCGGTGGTGATGACGCCGGCAATGGCGCCGCTGTCAGTTGATGAAATCGTATGTGACAAAGGTCGGCAAAAGACTAATCAGCTGCAATTAGTCGATTTAATTATGAATAATCGATAGGAGATTACTTCCAATGTGAGAAAAAAGTTGTTCCTCAAAATAAGCAAGGTTGAAGCCTACGGATCGCTTGAACCGATTTAGGAGCGTAAAGTGTTCGTAAAAGTTCCCTGACTGGAGCGATTGAGGCAAAAAGGTTCAGAAAATATCAATGAATTAACAATGCTTGGAGCAGAGTGTGCCAAAATTTCGATAGAATATGCTTTCCTGCGTAGCGCCGTGTGCTCTGCTCCACTGAACCCTGATGACGGTGAAATTTGCGTAAGAAAAGCTTCCACTTCAACAAAATTTTTAACCTCAAAATACATTAACAGAAATGAAGGCTAAATTAACTAAAGTAGTTGTTTTTGTGAACTATTGAGGAAGTGTAAAAATAATCCAAGGATTGTGGACAGAATTTCGACATCTTCTCTTCCCTAGGTTTTTTCATGCTTCCCTATGTTTATCGAGGCAGTCAACAGTTGTCTTTAAAGCTCTAAAGGGACATGGAAGCGCAAAACTAACTTTATCTTAGCATTTTCTTTAAAGCGATAGCACGAAATGAAGGCCATCAGTTATATTAAGTAGTGTGGAGTTGATTGGTTTGAAGCAGTTTGGTTCTTTTCTAGTTAAACACGCTCATCACGAGTCGAGAATAGAGGGCGTCAGAAAATTATTGACGTACCAATTCCTTGACCTTATAAAATGACGGATCTGAAATTCGCGGTTTGATTGATCGCAATGATCGCAATGACGATAAGCGGCTTCGATTGCTGAAGGCGGAAACCACGGCTGCTTGAGGCCCGTCCGGAACGGAAAACCGCCAACACCTTCGCCACGTCTTTCGCAAACCAGCAAGAAGAGCAGAAGAAGAATGTGGCTTCGCTTCCATTGAGAGTAGCTCTCGGGCACTATATTCCAGTGATTTTGGGTCATTCAAGAGTGAAAAGATTGAAAAAGGCGGGGGGATGGTAGGAATAAATTTCTGTTGCTAACTGTCCCAGATCTTCCTTGCTGTCCAACCACTAGTCCTACTCTCCTCCTAACACGTAATTTGCATTTTACTTCTTTTTCTATGATTTTTGCTTCGAAAATGGAGTAGATAATTATAGCCCAGATTACAATAAGACCTCTAGACATACATTTTATAATCGATTAAAAGCAGCCAAGGATTGAAGAAACATAAAAGCTGAAGGATTGGACTTATTTCCACGTTAGCGCATGTAGCTGCGTGACGCTTCCTCAGAAAGACCATAATCATAAATGAAGAATTGTCGCTATACAGATTTACCAGATGAGTGACTCAGCTATAATCGTCGAAAAGTCGACGGATTCTAAGTATCGAATGTTGATCTCAAATCCTCCATCCTTCCTAATTTCATTTTTGTGGCCTTCTGTCTCTCCTGTCTCACCTTCTATCCGTTTGCTAACTTCCACTTTCTCATATCGTTTCTCGTTCTCATTCAGCACCCTACTTCCCTCTCCTTCCGCGCAACCGCCGTAGCCATATCATCCGACCATCTACAATCGCGGTTAGGTGCGGTACTTCGTGGTTCCAGTAGTCGTTTTAGTTCTAAGCTCCCATATGCGCCCCTATTTTAATCGCCACATACTAAAGGAATTAATGTGCATATAAAGACTATGTTCAAAGTATATTAACGGCCTTCTACTCGAAATTCGATTAAGTTTGCTCTTTCAGGCAGTTTTAACCCTCTTTTTGTTTGCTTTTAGGCCTTCCTAAACTGATATAAGTGCTTGCTAAGATCTGGTTTCGCCTGCTAATCCTATATTGCAGTTGCTGGAATTCGTGGCCAAATCTACGTTAACGGAGTTATGAGGGGGCAATTCACTCAATTCGTTTCTTTCCTCCGAAACTCCATTCACTACCGGATCCACCTTATGGCATTAAACCAAACTGAACACTTTATGACACCGCTCCATTTTATCGCTTTCCAACTTTCTAGTGTGTTTTGGCAGCTTTCACTATCTAACTGGGCAAGAGCAACATTCCCTTCCACGATTTCACTACCTAGCTTTCGACTAGTTCTATTAACAAAAATAGATATTCCTCCTCATTTCTTTCTTCATTTCATTCTATTTTATTTCAAAAACGATACAGAAATATATCAGTGACACGATAGTGCCAGAGGATCCTTTGCTCAGCAAAGTGTTCCATGTTGATAATCTATTTGCATAGGTTGTTAGCCCATCGTTGACCGGCTTCCAACCAGCAATGAATCTTAAGCATATCCATCCCATCATCCATGCCAAGACTTTCTTCTTAAATTTTTCCATGAACGGTGAAATGACAAGTGACCCGCTGCATTACAGTTGTGTGTGATTGCTGTGTGCTTGTGAAATGTTGGTGTGAATTTTTCGAGCATCAAGGGGCCTGGAGGTGAAGTGGGCCGATCTCCAAATCGTATTGTCTCGTCGTAGACCCGAGCATATCCATTTCCATTTGTTGTTTCGAACTGACCATCTCCAGCCACCACGCAGCCACCCATCATCGTCGCCCTGCTTGCGCTACGCGAAAACACTGCGCAAATATTGCCATTGTGCAGCGGAGTGCTGATCGTGAACTGTAAGTATCTTCTTCCCTCACATACCTCGCTCTCAGTGCTTCGATCAATACTCGATTCCAATAAGAACAACTTTTTTCAAAGATAAATGTCTTAAACGCCTTTACCGTAACTTTCAATCATCTTCTACTGAAGGCCGTAAAGAGTTCGTTACTGCTTGGAGTAGGGATAGCTGGACTAGGATAAGTTCTTATCGGATTTATTGCGCAAATATTATTCTGTGTTCCGCTCTGGAGCAATGATAACGAGGTCCACGTTTCTCGTTCTTAACCGCTTTTCCAGTTTTTTTCAAATGATTTCACGTCTTCACGGGTGTTGAAATTCATTCTAGTCGGAAGGGAATGTTCCTTAATTGGAATTGGTTATTCCATGATCACCCATCGTTTAATATCGCCTTTAAATCACCTTTACAATAATTATGTATTCATTGCATTGTCTATGAGGAAATGATCACTAGGAAATGATGCTCTCCTCATATTTCCAGAATGTGAAGTCAACAATTGTAGAATATATTGTGTTGACAAAAATGTGTAAAATATAAAGATTACACAGAACAATCGATAGAATGATATTCACATCTTTTCCTCATATTGATGTCGATGGGTATATTGCTCTCCAATTGTCCTGCAGAGCTTTCTGTTTCTTGTTGTAGGCGATTTCACTGACAAATTCTGCGGTGCTTCATTGGCTCTTACAGAGCAGTCAGTCATGCTAACAATCGAACCGAATTTCTTTCGTAGTCACAAAAGTCCCATTGACTTTAAATTGCCTTTTTCGAGCGAACCTCAAAATGGAAAACAGTGGCCAACGAAGTTCGCCAACCAGTAATTTTCTGATAAGAGCGCCTTATGTTTTTCTGACGAAGTTAACATAAATTGCTCCATCCACCGCTGGAGCCTCAACATGTGCAGCAGAACATCATTAGAAAATTTTCGGGACCACTTATGTTACTTATAGAAGATTTTATCCAAGCAGACTTTGCTCAGTGTTGTGTTTTCTCTTTCCTTTGTATTTTTTTCTGCCTCAAAAATTCCAGCTTGTTGTGAATTATGCAAGAACTTCATGTAATGAACGCTTCCATAAAACTATTAAAATTTCACTTGAAAATTTTTTTTAGAGCAACTTAAGTATTTTTTTCTGTCCATCTCTTAGTTAATACCTAGGGCTTGCTTTCATCTTATGAGGTTTCAACATTTGCTTACGAATAGTTTCTTACTGTAGGTGTTCGAAATTCACCTTCATCAAGGTGGTGTTGTTCAATTGCCATACCCTTGTCACTTCCAGCTTTTCAACAGCTTTTACATCAAGTCAATTACTAATTGGATGTCTCGAATATAGTGGTAGAAGAAGGGTTTCGAAACGTCTTCGAGTATTTGTCGGAGTCCATGCGTCTCGGGCCGTAGCTCGGGTGTTCCCTGTCTGCCTTCTCTCAGCCGTCGTATTACCCGCTCCGTTCACCTATTCAACCAGTGTGAACGGTTGGTAATCTGCTCTTTCGTCTGTAATATCCGTGAATAAAAGCAAACAATGACCACTTCGAAATGCAAATCGAATTCAAATATGGTCACGCAGTTCCTTTCATGTGCTGTTCAATCAACGCTGCAGAGTTTATTCCTCTACTGCTAAAGCTATCGTTAGAGGTGGAACAGTGTTCATTTTAGTACTGCCGTTCGTCAGTTGCCTATTGACATGTTTGCCTTCTTTATTAGAGAAAGTCATACTACCGAGGGGAAGCTGAACAGGCCAAACGTGGAATCCCTTAGGTAGCGATGAAATGGTTACTGGGCAACGAATTAAACGAGCACAAAACTGACTAGAAAATATTACACGGGGAATTTCGTTTGTAAGGAGTCAAAACTTATTTGTATGTTGGTGGGTGTTGAGCCATCATCTTTTTGTAAATGTTACGCCCATTAAATATGTTGTAATGTCTCTACCTTGCCCATGCTATCATTAAAATTGTCTACATTCATAGACATTCTGTCATTCATGCATGTTTCATGTTATTAACGTTTCGCAGTACACCAACGTTAACGGGTGGTGCCACCATCATCGAGAATTCGCCTTCAATTCTCTATGATGGTGGTCGTGATCGATACAACATTTCCGTGAAGGCGAGAGTATAATTGCTGAGCGAAAGTTGAAATAGCCCCGTTATTCTGGTACTGCCTTGCTGGTTGGTCATGGCTCAGTCCATGCTCTGTGGCCATACACTCGCCTGTTCCATCTGCACTGTACTTCTCTGGCTGTCGGTCCTCTACTGACCGGCGACGTTCGCGCCAGGTACACGAATATTGCGTAACTCATTTCGAAACTCGCAATTGCCGTGATAAAAGATAGTGGCCAGTTGCGCAGCGGTATTCGTCGTGTTTCGTTGTTCGGGAGTGTGTCTCGCCCGATTATTGCCTATCTATCATATCCACCATAAGGGGCTGCATACGTTTTGCTACGAAGATGCGCAAAATGACACCCGTCCGACAGTCCGTCCGTCTGTCGGTCGGTCTAGGCGTCTACCCACCCTACCACCTTCTAACCCCATCCATCATCATATCACTAATTGGCGCTGCCGCTGGCGTCTATCGCTATCCCAGCTATGATCTCGACCCGATCTGATGAAGTGGCACGGTTGTAGGACTCTGCGTGAATAGTGCTAAATGGAATCATGACGTAGTTAATGCTCACTGTTTAATCTGCTTTTATCATTCAATATTTAAATTTGCCTTGCTAATAGATTAGATTTTGCCTAGATAGATTCACTCAGGCTTTGACCAGATATGGTGTTTAGAATCTTTATCCAGTTACCATTTCCATGTTTGGAAAAAGCATAGCGTTCAAAAAATCTTGGACATTGTTTATTACAACTTCAAATTTAACTTTAATTAACCTAATTTAAATTTCACCTTAACATGACCAGTTTAAAGTAGGTAATTTCTAAGGCAAAAATGTTTGCACTAATTCTATAAGAATGTGGGAGAGTACGGTACATTTGGCTCGGGGTTTTCAAATGTTCTGCAATTAGTTCCATGTAGGTGTGAAGTAAATATACAGAGCTACCCAGAATGAGGGTCATCCATTCAAAACACTATCAGCCACTATCAGCGATTGCAATGAACACATCAGTTACCTTGAAAATGACCGCTAGCGTTTAGTCTGTTTTTTTTCACAGTCACCTTGATAGGTGTGATACGGCGAATCACCGAGAAAATTCGAAACTCATCGCAAGCGAGTACTCGTCGTCCGCTTTACTTCTCTTTTTTGGAGCAACAGCTCGTCAAAATACATAACTTACTTAGTAGAACCAGTTCGTTATGAAGCCGAAATTGATTGAGGTCGAGAAAAAATCGGCGTAGAACTTATGTCATGGCGTCAGAGCTTCGATTTCCTTAAGTGATTTTCTGATTTTTTCTTACTGCTTCTCGCAAATCTGTGATAATTTGAACATTTCGTTATGATTCATGGATATGTTTAGGCAGAAACGATTTTTTTGGTCTTAAAAGAGCGTTTGCTTAATATCTTGTTTAAAGCGTCCTTTTCTTTATCGGAAATCAATCCGGTGCCGAGGTTAGTAAAAAGTCGATCTTGGGAACTACATTGTTTAATGTTTGTTTTTTATTTGCTGCCTACTATAATTTTTCACGGCAGGGAAAAATGCGAGAAACAACCAGAACGATGGGATATTCCCAAACTCCGGTCCGCAGGTGTTTGCGGTGAGGAACGAACGCACTATTACGCTTTCTGGGGGCTAACGCATTCACCACCACACCATACGGTCCTTCGTTTCGCCTGTCTCTCAGCTAGTTTTTCTGTCTTGTTAAATTTTGTTTAATGTTTTGCTTAATAATGCTTAAACTTATAGGTCATATGAATTTTCACTGATCTTTGGCATTCCTTGCATAACATTTTCTGAGGTTTTATTTGCGGTGTAAATTCACAGCATGAAGATCAGCCCTGTTTGTTATAACAGGTTTTAATTTCAGCTGATTTTTGACAAGTAAATCGTAGTCAGTGAGCTGTTTTCTTTTTCAAATATTTCCATTCCTGGTATTCCATCTTCTAATTTTTTGGCTCTAAGCTTTTAAAGTTTGGCCTAGTTAGGCCTTCACTGTACATCACTGTTATAGTGTTACAGTAGGAGATATGGTAGTCTATTAGCACGCATGGTGTGATGCCATAGTTTGTAATGATGTGATTGAGCTCCGATAGGATCAAATCCACGGTCAGTGCACGCGTCTGACCCTGGACTTTTGCGATCGCATCTGATTGGCGAAAGCGATACCTCATTGTGCTTCCTGTTCACCAGCTGGGCATTCCTCATCTCTACTTCTAACTGCATTCTGGAGTGATTTCATGAAAGGCGTAAGAGATGTACAACATTAAATGCCCAGGTTTATCATCGAAGATAGATTTTTTTTTGCTACAGTTGAGTTCCATGCTTCAGCGCGAAGCGGCTGAATTTGGTCACGACACTTTTAATATAAATTAGTAATAATAGTTTGCAGACTTTTTTCCACCGACTGTTGTGCTCTCCTCTTCGGACAGGCATTAAATATTGAGAATTGATTCCATAGCAAGCGATTTAAGCTTCCACGATTTTTGGGGTCATGAGAAATGGCCGCGTAATGCAACGAGTGCGAACTGTTTTCGATTTTTTTCCGTCCTTCATTTCGTGTATGAATCCGGTTTTGTTGTAGATGTTCACAGTTGCGAGATCTATGACAAATGTGGGCTCATCGTTCGTTGAATGTTTTGATTTGATCTGTATTAGTCATTTTCTGATAAGTTAAGACGTTCCGAACCCTTCCGGTTACATCATCATAATCGACGTTTCTGTCAAATTTCACTCTGAGTCACTTAACTTTATTCTTAGTTGTTCAGAAACTCTGGGCGACCTCAATCAACACTTCACGGAACATCCTGCCATATCCCAAAGTCTGTCTAAACGTGTTTTTCATTTTGTTGTTTATAAATCTGCCTGTGGTTACGTTAGTCTTTGCTCAATTGTCAGCCCTGCACGCAGCTGGAGTGTGCAAGTTTTTTCCTCTTTCGAAAGAATGTACTTCGACAGAATGAGTTAAGTCAGCGTCAACGCCGCTCACATAACACTTTAACACTCGATTGCGGCGACAGCGAGCAATTCGAGACCGGTCACTGTGCCCAACTAATCGACGTGGATCAGATTTCTTCGGTTTTCTTGAATGAGCTGCTTACTCCGCTGTTTGCCCAAACTGTCAGTAAAATGTAAACATTTTAGTAAATAGCATACGGCCACATCGAGTGATCATCGCATTTTTTGGGTTTGTCACCTTCTCCTTGCTTTGTCCACAACTGGTCTTATCAATTTAACAGTTATTTACGACGATGTTGTAGTCATAAGAAACTTAACTAGCACATTTTCGAGTCTTTGTTAGATGTTTTCTGTTGATCTTTCGTTAAAAAACTCTCGTATTGGGGTTCAAATAGCTCACTCATGCTTCTCTCAATAGATATATTCATTGCTTAACAGTGCCATAATTAGCTCTTATTTTCGAGAAATCTCATCGTTATGAACACTTCCGAGCTGCATTAATGTGAACCCTAAGGGTGTCAACATTTAAGTGTGATTTTGTCCAACCATTTCTACTTCTTCTTGATCTCTTACCATTGCAGGATTAAATGGTGAAAGTAGTCGGTGCGTAACCCGCCTCCTCGTTGGCTTTCAAAAGTTGATTGGCTATGATTTAGCAAACACGGTGGAAGTAGGAGAATCATTTAGAGAGTTTTTGTAGAATCCAATTTGAGTCCAGACTTTGGTCCCAGGCTTGCCCATCCGTGGACCGTTAATCCTTCTTTGTCTTCTACGCACTGAATGTGGCTTACTAACCACGTTAATCTTCTGGAAGCAATAGTAGATTATTTTGGAAATTTTCGTTACATATCTTGTTGTTACTTTCCTATTTCTATTGCGCTAGAGTGATTTATGAATTTCTATAGTTTTTTTTTACCTAAATGTATCACTGAAGTGTTTCAGAATGCGGCCTCCGCGACTGGTTCTCTTTTTAATATTATTGTATTCCTTCAAATTTTCCACACCACAACGACCGACAGAGGACATTTTTCGAAACTTGTTTCCCATTCAACCGCCTCACTGCTCGAGGACGCCCGTCGTGATCGCTCAAGCATCTACGAGTAAGTTTGAAGTTTTCTTTTCTAGAGTTTTTTTTCTAGCACCTGAACTTTTGACGTATTAATTGGTAGCCATCTATTACTATCAAGCGTCAAAAATGTTTCGAAACAACCAAACGTCAACAATGAAGATATTTTTCAAGCTAAATATGTATTCCATGAAGTTACGTTAGCTTTTTAACTTCGCTTAAGCTTACAAATTCCAAAACCCTGTTTGTTTCATCGAAGTTCATAGCTGGTACAAAATTTATAAAAAAAGGAGTAATCTTTAGTTCAACGTAATAAATGAGAGTAAATACAAATGATACTTCTTAATATGCCCACTACCACGATAAATGAGCAATACTTCAAAACGATGTCGTTGTCTTCAGCAATCACACTGTCGAGCGTAGTCCATCAGCGGTGAGAAATTCTGATTCAGATGCAAACGCAGCGATATCACGAGGAGGCATGCAGATGCAATTCTACCTCGGTCTGCACACCACCGTTTGCTTTCGACTTGAAGAAGGTGTCACCGCCCCGTCGGACCAGGGCCGTCAGGCATTTCGGAGTCAGGTCGCCTCGTCGTGGTTGTACACAATTCGTCTCGATCGACTTGAACACCACCATCCGGTATCGTTTACGCTCTGATTATTCACTTTTGTAGGGATTTCATATTTGCTAGATAAGTTCTTACCACATAATTCTGTTGTTTTCGACCTCGTTTTCTTTGTACCGTACTGAGCACTTTTTGAAACTTCATATTTTCAACAATGAAAACAATGGTAGAATAACCGAGGAAGAAGTAGTTTAACCATTCCGTGAAAATTTATCACTGGATTTGAAAGTTGGGCGTCAGTTCTTCTACTGATTTTATCAAGGTTTGGAACATGATAACATCACTAGAGTTGCATTAGAGCTCCTTAAAGCGCTTATGCCACACTTTGCTGCAAGGTGTTCTGAGCGTCCTACGTTAGTGAAGAAGTGGTTAAAGGAACTGGAATTAAATGAATGAATAATCGCTCAATAGTATTGTTCGAGGTAACTCAGCGATACCAGTTCGGTATTCCTGAAGTGAAAGCAGACTGCATTTGTGAGTGCAACACCGCATCTGAAAGTTGTACAGCCGAATCGCATCAGTACACGCAGTGCCCTGAAGATCCGAAGAGAGATTTCGTGAGTCGTTCCTCCCTTTCTTTCCATTTTATTACCATGATCATTCATTTGATGCTTTAGCTTACGTCTTGTTATCGGACTTTCCTTCCGAATCAATCACCAATTGGGTGCCCGACAGGTAGCAACGCCAAGCTTTGCTGTGACGTGAAGTTTCGGCCATATCGGTTCGTTCTTCCTTAGATATGCATGGTGCATCTAATTAGTATTGGTGCCACCATAATGCCATAACAGCCTTCTATTATTAAATTCACTGTGGCATTTGATTCGTATGTGATTCGTTTGTGATGCGATTGTGATTCGTTTGATTCTTATTAGGAATTTTGATGGTTATCTGATTGGTAAATCAGTGTTTTACAATTTTTTCGCAATTTTTTCCCATCTGATCAACTGACAATAAGCACTTGGATATCTTATGGAAGCGTTTTAACATGGATCGTATAAAGTGCAAAGGATAAATCTGTCGGCGTTTATCTATCCTTTAAGTGATATTTGGCTACCATAGGCATCCTAGACATGGTTCAATGCCTACTTGACTTGTGAGGACTGGCGAATGATCAGATAGTGGTTTGATCCTTGCAGACAAGTCTGGTATCAATTTCTCGATCCCGGCGCACGGAGGGTTTGGTAAGCCTAGGGCACGGTCACGGGCCAACGACCACGTTTGTATCGTTTTGGCACCTCTAACTACCGTACTTGCGCCCCACTACCGTATTATGCGCGATAAATCTCATTTGAATGCACTAAGTGTGTCATGTCACTTTGTTTAAAAACATCATGCTTTTGACGAAACAAGACTGCTACCTAAACACGGTTTTCAGAAATCAAACGTATACCGCTGTAAAGTTGGAGCAACCGACAACTTTTGCCACATTCGTCTACACGGCGTATGACTACAACAACGGTCGATGGATTGAGAAGGATCGCAGCACTATTCGTTCACAGTTGGATGGAGGCACTCAAGAAAGGTTTTTCAATAGTATCTTTAACCCAATGAGGGTAATAGAAATTTTGATGGGTTGAGGGGAAACACCAACGAAAAGGACAACATATGCGACACGCTTTCATTGAAATCTCGTCATCTGATTAATAAACAAAAGATTTTCTGCTTAGCAATTTTATACAATGTTATCCTTATTGGTTATCCAACGCGATGTGTCTTCGACTATTGTCAATGGGATTTAGAATTTCAGCTGGTTATATTGATTTTGCAGAAATTAAGTAGCTTGCTTTGGAATTCGTCCAAATTGCTCATTTGTCTTAAAGCGAGTCTAGAAGGTTAACACCCTATTCATTCGATAGATGGCGACTGCGCTGCCCTACATCTTGGGTTTTCGCAAGAATGATATCACAAGTTATCTGCTAGTAACAAACACAATACAATCGTTCTCCTTGATTTTCTCATATGTCTTCAAAAATATGCTAGAAGTTCCGAATAGATTCGGTGTGACCGCATAAATTTTCACCTGGTTATCCTACATTCCCATCTGAGTTTTTAAATGTTCATTGACAAATTACTACCTTCGGTTGTATAATGGTCTTTATCGAGAACTTGAACCCAAACACCAGTGGTACCTTTTTCGTAGACAATATTTGACCGGATGATTACAATAACATTTAAGAACTAAATTAAAAAAAAACGGAACTGTGGCTTTTTTAACAGAGATATTCCTGGTCTGTCATACGTGATATTCTTTGATGTTACTGGTTGGCTTGGGAAATACTTATTGTAGCCGAAAAAAGTCTCATCGCTGAGTATCGCTGAAGGTCAGGACAAGTTTTTCTAATCGTTTATGGGACATTTTATCAATTTTCACTTTAGATAGTAATTAGAAGATGATAAACTGACATTTATGGAATGTCGTAAGTGCTTCGGTAACAATCTAAGACATTCATGGCTTGGTAACTTGCAAGTCACTGCACGTTCGGGGAGAGGCTTGAAGTGGAGTATACCACGATCGATCAATGACACACATTCTCTTTCTTTATTTTTCTATTCTACAGTGTATTATTTTTCCGCTGAGTCCTTCCAGCAAATCGATAGTTTTTTCTACCCTGATATTGTTGTGAGAACTTTTAACCATGAACGAGGCCAACCAAACCTCCTATGCTATTCATAGTCAGAAAATTGGTACCACCAGACTTGTCCGGGAAGTTGCCACGATTCCATAAGCCACAGGAGCGAAAGGATAGAAGGATAAAGGTCTCAGCATTCATCAATCCCTTGTGGATGCGCCATGCATTCGACTTCATCAAGCATCGGAAACATTCTAAAAATGTTTTATTTACGTCTCGTTGTTCTACAATTTCTGGAGCCGTCTCTTCTGAAATGCTTGAAAATCTGTTCGAGTTCAAGTGATCGTCATCAAAGGTTTCCGGTTGTCTCTGATCCCTTTCGCCTTCAGTGCTCCCGTTCCAACCATGAAACTTTTAGAATCAATGGTTCATCGCTCGATGACGTTCCTCTGGCCCTCTGGTTCTGATCATTCATGCTGCATCCTTCTGTTGCTTTCACATCAAATTTTATTTTCTATAAAAAACTCAGTGATATTGTTCTTATTTTTCCTTTATTTACTTGATACTTGAACGGCTCGTCATTACTAATTGTGTGGGCCACAGCATAATCTCCATTTTTCGGAGATTTGCTGGTTAAGCCATTGTAGTTCCCTGGAGTCCCGAGGTCAGCCTGACCAAATCTGCCCCAGGTCTTCACCACTACAGGCAGTCGCAGCCCATGTGGATTAGAAGGAGATTTACCACCATGCGACTTTGATACCAAGACGCTGGTGGATCCTGGTATTTGTTTACTATTACCTAGATTTTCTGATAGAAACACCGGATTCGTTCTCAGCTTGTGAGAACCTGATGGAGGGACGAATCCTTCAGCTGTACATCGCAATCCGACACCCAGGAACACCTCCCATCCACTATGAGGGTATGAACCGTTGGAGTGATTTTATTTTTCTTTTATCTAACAACAAAGATTACTTGTAAGTTTATGTAGTTTCAAAATGATCATCAATGTGCATACTTACGCACTAAACCTAGATTTTCAAGTAAGGCGCTATTTTCATAGTTCGATTTCAACCTCGCGTTGCCTTATCAGAGAACAAAGTGGACATATATTGAAGCGACGCTGTCTGAATTCAAAAAACTGACATGACATAATTTTTCGAATATCATCTAACGAGGACATTGGCAGTTTTACAAGCCTGGTGGTTTGTCGAGAAAGAAACATAGGTGTTGAAGTTCCAATAAATTCTTCTGACATTTCGGTACTATTTTAAACGGTGCTTCAACCATTTTCACTTAGTTAAGTCTCGATTGCTACTTTATTCCTTGCTGTTTAGGGTTACGTATGTAGTTTGTACACTTTCATTTATCGCGTTTCACTATTCGAGCGTGGTTTTCAACAATTACAGTATCTCGTTGTGGCTCATATGCAAGCAATATTCTGGCATACGGTAGTCGATGACGAAATCTTGGCTAGTTTTAACAGAGCTATTTTAATCACGTTTTTGTCAAATTTCAGATTTAACCTTATTTCTAGCGTTTTCAAATGAAAGCGATAAGGGCAAAAGTTCAGATTTATAAGCGAGATTAGAGCGAAACAATAGAACTAATGAGTTGTGTGTTATTCTTAATAGATTTCCTTTTATATAATTGTTTTGGTGCTTTCTTTAAATGG
Source organism: Angiostrongylus cantonensis (assembly GCA_009735665.1). Taxonomy (NCBI): domain Eukaryota; kingdom Metazoa; phylum Nematoda; class Chromadorea; order Rhabditida; family Metastrongylidae; genus Angiostrongylus; species Angiostrongylus cantonensis. The sequence continues at coordinate 1,044,448 of MQTX01000042.1, read as the reverse complement.
AGAAAAGGTCTATATAGTGGCAAGATATGAAAGTCGACCATACATTGCCTATGACCTTCATATTTATCTATACTTCAAGTCCGGCACATTTTCAGATACGTGGATTCCTTACGGCGAATCGCGTTGTCGGTATCGTCTGGAGGCCGTACTACCCACCAACTCGAGACAGGGATGTACTTCGCAAACTCAAATCCCGGAGGCGAGATGGAGGAATTAAGGAAGCAACCCCTAAATGAGATCACTGACAACAAGTGACTGTTTTTCGTAATTGAGCGCATTTTCACATCGAGTCGGAGACAAAATTTGACAGAGCTTATACTGTGTTAGCACACAGTGAACAAAACTCATATTTAAAAATTAAAGTACCGTTTTCTACTTTTCGAATCTAGGCAAAATAGTAATAGGGTAAGACATGGGAGAGCGGGGGAAACTTTATCAAACAAAACGTTAAGGTGTAAATGAATGATCTCTGTAAGAATAGAGAATTGCTCAGATGTGAGTGGTGGGTGTTCTGATGCCAAAGAATCAAGCAATGGGTTAGAAAACAACCCACTGTTTTCTTTCCTTCCTGTTTTTCTTTTTCCTATTCTTATCTAACGCTAGCATAGTGGTAGTGATGTCCGTCATCATAAGCATGGTGCTAGTTCGATTCAGCTCCGGGCCAACCAAACCTTTCATCCCTCTGGAGTCGGAAATTGGTACCGGACGTAATCTGGAAAAGATCACTCTTTGCAATCCAAAACAAAACAAAAAAATATTCTGATCTAATATCAAGCAGTATCACTCTTTTTTCTAAGATGAAAGGTTTCGTTTTCATGGTTTATTACAAGTAATTTCTGATTAATAAACTGTTTTGTTACGAAAAATGATTGACGTATATTTTCCCTGAAGAGAGTACATCTCGAAAGTCGTAATACTTAGTGGTAAACTGGTTGTGCTTCAGTTTCGATCGACTTGGTTGGTATCGCATGGACGAGAATGGAAAATTCCACGTGAATAACGGTATAGTGAAGATGGAGGAAATTCATAAGGCAAAGGTATACCAGCACCATTTCCTCTTGTTTTCCACCGTATTTTAAACCCAGTAAGTTGTGTTTCGTGCAGGTGAAAAACTGCCACGAGCAGACCTATCGAAGCATAATCAACGCAAAGAATTATGTAAGTTTCTTCATGTTTCGTTTTCATTCAATTCCAGAGTCAGCTGTTGTTTTTCGCTTTGTAGCTCTAGGAGTATATTCGCGTATATAAGTATTCGCAGCGCTAGGTAGAAAATTAGCTGAGAGAAACGTAAAACAAGGGTCTTCATGGCGCAGTGTGTAATGCACGAGCCCCGGAAAGGGAAGTCGTGGTCTGATCTGGCCCCGAGTACGAGTTTTGCGATTATCTCAGCATTGTTGTGGTTGTTCATATTTTTTTTTTGATGAAACATTCCATGATTTCTATTGCATCAATTCCGCTTCATTCTAAAGCTTACTTTTTTAACTCGTTCAGTCGACTTTGCTAAATTATTTTTGATTTTGGTCTTTCATCCTATTTTTTCTCTCTACATTCTCATTCGAACTCATAAAGTAACATCATATCACATTTTGTTTTCCGTCTATTCTACTCGCCTAACCGGTGGCACTTTCATCTGAGTCGTTACTAGCAATGTGCTTAATGGGGTTCTATCAAGAACTAAATGAAAAGTCTACTTGTTCAGTTACCCGGCAATTTCAACTTATCACGTCCTCTGGAAATGGTGTATCCGTGGATTCAAAGCGCTCGGATCTATGATGGCTCTCAACGTCAGGTGATTGTCACGCATGCGGAAGGTTCGAACCTTCATGTGACGTTGCAAGGTGGGTTGGCTTTGGCTTGAATGGAGAAAGAGTTTAAAAATTCTTCTACACAAGAAGAATTGAAACTTTTAGTTCATGGAGAGGCTGACGGTAATCGGCTGGTATTTTTCCATAATGCGTCGAGGATTTCTGATTTTACGGGCACCATTATCGTCGACTCAAGGAGCAACAGGTAACCATGGATACTTCGTTAATTGAAAAGACACAGATTTTGTTAAATTTCCTTATGAAACATAGCTCGAAGCGGTATCGTTCGTTTCTCTTATCACTTTCAGCTCATGAACGCCTGTGTTTTGAATGCATGAAGATTTGTTAGAATTGGGCCAGCTGCTATCATTTTCAACATTTTCTTCTCAGATACTTTAACGTCACGATGTATGGCGCATCGGGAAAGATTAACGGAGCCGTTAAGCATTCTACAGAAAGGAATTCTGATGAGATATTCTCCTTCACCACATATGTCCATGATCTCAACGTACGTCCTTTTAGAGGTTTTCTCCAACCTTCGAAGAGTTCAAATCAATTTTAGGCTCCTACTTTTAGCAAGGAGAAATCGATATTTTCATTACTTAGTCGTCTCAGTAATTGTAAAAAACGCTTGAGTAGATAAAGTATAGACAGTAAAATCTAAGGAGTCATGCCTAAAGAATGGGAGTTCAAAAAATTATCTTGCTTGCAAAATATGGAATTTCGTGGTTCATTTTTAGGCGTCGAATCGGTCGATGATTATTCCGATGCCGGCCATTGTGGATTCGGGATCGAGAATGATATGCATGTATGCAGATGAACAGCGAGAAGAACAGGCTGTGTGTAGGATCATACAATACTATGAGACTCCGCTTGAGGTTTGTTTTCCTTAACAGACTGAGGACCAAGTTCCATACTCGATGGCGCGTTACTATCGGCGCATCCTTGTCTGATGCGCGGGGCCTGACTTTTCATCGTGGTGTTCTGGATCCCAGACCCAGAATGCCAGCACAGATATTTGGAATTGTATGGTATAAGGAAGCGACAGAAACAAAGAATATGCCAAAAAAAAATCACGGGATCTGGTCTGATTCTGTCCTGTTACTTGTTCACGTTTGCAAGTGGATTTTCGATGGAATAAAATGAAACCGATAAAATCGTGGTAGCACGTTTTTTTGTTAAGGGTAGCCCGTTGGCTTTCCCATAAATATGTACTGCAGCAGAGAAACACAGCGACCATCTAAACAAGCACTCAAATCAAAAACGAATTGGGGCGAATATCTCTGCAAAATCGCTTGCCCGTCATCCACCGTTCTTCATTATTTCTTTGTTCAGCTGTTTCCCTCAAGCTTTATTTCGACTGTTCAGTTAGAATTCTTTAGATTGACATCGAGCGCAATACATGGCATGAGATGGTAGGCAGCTGTCCGTCGTGCAACCAAATCAACCTCACTGGAATTTCGAAGTATGTACACTGTGTCAACGTTTTATTTTCTGGCTATCATGATTTTGACGGCAGGGTATGATGTGAATTACACCTACAACGATGCTGAAATATTTGCAAAATTTGGGTCCGAGGCCATATCGAACCCGATTTCCCTTTACGGAGCGCGCGCATTACACACTGCCCCATAGAGACTCTTGCTCTGCTTTTCTCTCAGCTAGTTTTCTACCTAACGCTACCATCAGCGTTTTGTGAATATCTCAGCATCGTTTGAGTTATGTAGACTATATTTCCTTTGCTCATTTTAGAATTGCGATTGCTGAACAAGAAAACTACGCATTCATATTCCAATGCCGAGGTTAATAGAAAGTCGAACCTGGGAACTATTAAATTGGATTTAATTGGTTTGAAAAAAGTTAAAATCCCCGAATTTTTGAGCGAGCTTTTTATTTTGCACTGTACTTATAACTAATGTCTTCAACTAGAAAACTAGAATCTACTATTGTTAGTCCAACAAACATGTTATGAGAAAAAGTGAGGTAAAAAGATCCATTTAAGCGTTTATTGTTATGAACTGGTTTTGTAAGCAGGATTACTTACTAACCTCAGAGGTTCGTTTTTACATCAGGGGAACCAAGAACAATTCATGAATCAAGATTTTTCAGGTTCTTAAACCCGATGTCTTGGGTGAACGGGGTCTCTTCGCTTGGTGAATTCGTAATGATGGCCACCGATGTGTTGGTTTACGTGTGCGTGCTAGTGGTCGTTTACGTCGTACTCACAAAAATTGTCATCCCTATCTGCAAATGTTGGATTTGTCCGATGTATATAATGTCTCACGGTAAATCGGAGTCTAAGAAAAGGCAAAAGACCCACCAACAAACGAGCGACGAAGGCGATGTTCGAGTCTGATCTCATGAAGAACAACTAAGGCAACATTATCACTCAACTAGAAATAATTCGCTGTTGTATGAGTCGATATGATTTTAGCCGGCGGACATGGCGTTCCTGCCTGAAGCTAGCGCTCGCAATAACTGTGCAATGAAGTCCCTCCGACGTTATGTGAATTTCAGACCCTAGGTTTCAGTGGCTACCGGAAATCTTGACTGTTGGATGGTCGTACAGTCAAATCACGGTCGTGACCCATTGCCTCTACAGTCTGAAATTATACGCTACCGTAATCCAATGCTAGTAGGGTGTTTCGAGGACGAAAAAAAACAGCGACAACCAATAAAACATTTGTATTCCCTTAGCGATGAAGGAAAATATCGTTTGGAAATAAAGCATAAATTTTTTCAATATTCGTAGAGTTGATGCCTACATAGGCTACCAATATTTGAGCTTGTTTCCATCGGAAAAATATTTTTGAATCTCCTGATAAACGTTATGGATTACGGTAGCTCTGAATGCCCAATGGCAAATCTTCCATGCCCTCCTTCAGGTGTAAATCGCATAATCATGACAAATTGCCTTATATACATGATCTGAGTGCCTTTGAAATGTGCCTAATTTTGTGCCAAACAGTTTCCCATCAGTTGCCCACTGTTCACTTTAGAATTAAACCCGCTAGTCATTTTATTTACTACTCTTGTGTGATTTATTCTCATGAGGTCGTACATTATCCGGTAGAATTTACTCTGTTATTCGACTTTCATTGTAATGTGATGTTGATTCGGGTGTTTTTCATGTTTCTGTGCCCAAAGTATCATGTGATTGTGTTTTGAAAAAATTAAAGTATTTTCTGGTATAATAGTATAGTATAGTATAATTCTGGTAATTAAAAAAGTGTGCGTAGCGCAGCGGCAGTGACACTGACCATCTCGAGCACGTTGCTGATATAAACCCGCACCAGTGTAAGAAAACAACTTATCCATCCGGCGTGGAGAAATGTCAGACATGCCTGGAAAAGTTTACCCTTCAGGGCGCGCGTGGCGCAGTGGTCGGAGACACCCTGCTACTCCACACGTGGAGTCGCTCTCTGCGCCCATGGCCCACCAAGCCTTCCATCTTCCTCCGAATTCGGCAATTTGGTACCAGACTTGTCTGGGAAAATAGCAGCACTGGCTCGATACATTGGCAGGCCACCGCGAGTCATTGTAAAGGCCAGATGTGCATTCAATCACCTCCAACGATACTTAATGAAGTCGAATGCATGGCGGATCTTTTAGGGATTTATCAACACCGAGAGCTTTATTCTTTATTTTTTAATTCTGGTCCATTCATCTTTGCCAGTTGATCTATGACGTCTTCATAGGTAGATTGGCACGGATTTGGAATCTCGCTTAACCTGTTCAAAACCAATACTTACGATACAGATGATGATCGTTCGTGGAGTCGGAGTTTTCCATTACAACGTTTTTTGCTAAATTTTGGGTTTAGAAAGGTATGGAGTGTTCTTCGGACTCGTCAGTTTGCTTTCTTTAGGTCACCGTTAGAATCGATCAGTCTTATCAGGTCAGTCGTCATGTTCTCTCCGCGTTGTCTCTAACCCACACCAGCCACTATCTTATCGACAGGTTTTCACTAGGCTATGCCAGTTTTGACAATTTCACCTGACAGTTGAAGATGGCTTTCAACTAGTTAAATTCGGTGGCATTTCCAAGATACTGTCATCGCTTTCAAAGTCAGCGCTTTTAGAATAACGACATGACAGCCGTTAACAGTCTGATAGGCAGGAGTTCACCTGTGGCATGTGATTCAGCTCTTCGTTTGCCAATTTCTCGAAAAAGTCTTGTTCCACCTAGCTTAACCACTTAGCATTGTTTCAAGGTTGATCTCAGATAGGTCGTCTTATTTCTGTTTCGTATTAATCATATTGTGAACGTACTTCTTCGCATAGTGGAACACAGAAATTCGCTGGATGCAAATCGTCATAGAACGGTGTCTCTTCGACGCTACAGTCAAGCCATGATTTCCTTTTTGCCGTTGTATTTTGTTATGTTATGCGTGATTTTGTGGATTCGGCAAAAATACGCATTCTTAGCAATTTTTTTCGTTTAGGATGTTTTATTCGTTTGAATCTATTAATATAGAATTTTCTCTAAGAACTTGTTAAGATTCATAGTATTTGTTACGTCATGGGTAAGACTAAAGTGTACGTGATTGGCGTGGGTATGACTAAGTTCTGCAAGCCAGGTTCCCGTGATTGGGATTATCCGGATATGGTGAAGGAAGCTGGTAAGTATTGTAATCCATATCAATCGTATATTCATAGACGGTTGTAGGCTTGGTATCCACCACCATCGGCTAACCTTTAGTCATCCAGGGCGCCAAATTATTGCTCACCGTCTGATAGAGTTTTTGCAAGAAGGCTTTCGAGAAATAAATCATCCCAATCACACATTATATCCCGACGCGGTTAGCTCCAACTCCCGAGTTACATTATGTTCTCCTTTCCTCGCAATCGAGTTATGATAAAAACTTCCTGCTCGTTCCGTTGTTTGCAAACGTTCTCGGTCCTATTTATCTATTTAACAGCGAATTTGTGAAATTTCGATTTCATGTACATCTAGCGTACCTCCCGAGCCAAAAGCCATAACACAGTTCTTGCTTAAAACATTACAAGTTTGATTTTGCCCTTTGAAAAGACGACTTTTTTTCCATTTTTTCCCAAACGATTCAAACTCTCCAGCAACCAAATTCCATTAACTATGATAGTGCCTAGCAGTCAAAAGTTCTTCAAGGTAAATAAACACGGTAGCACTTCGGCTAAGAATTGGGTATATGATCTGTTGAAACAAATAGAGAAAATTAAAAATAAAATGAAGGAAGCGAATGAATATTTTCTTTAGTGAATCTGGCACTCGATGACTGCTCTCTAAAGTACTCCGACATCGAAATGGCAACAGTTAGCTACCTGTTCGGTGGCACATGCTGTGGTCAACGGGCGCTGTACGAACTCGGACTTACTGGCATTCCCATCTTCAACGTAAACCTTAGCCTTCACTTGTCAGTGATTTGTGCATGATGTTATCTTGCTTAAAGGTGAACAATGCTTGTGCGTCTGGTTCATCGGGAGTCTTCCTGTGCAAGCAGTTCATCGAAGGCGGTGGGTTTTGTTAAGTGGAATTAATACTAAATGGAAATATGATGGGTTCCAGAAGGCCTTATTCCTTTTGATGAACTTGATTTCAAATGCATACAAATACCATTTTAAATCGCCACTTTAAATATAATCTCAGGTACGAACTTCGTTTGCAGCTCCTCATGTTGCTCAAGACTTCAAGAACATTGTTAGTTGCTTACAGGCACAGTGCAAGTGTCAAAACGGTTAAAGGTAACCTGGAATACACAAGCTATCTTTGGTTCGATCACACGTTTCACGCTAGTCAAGTATTCCATGCCAGCGTATCAGAAAGACTTGTCTGTAAGGATAAAAAGCTGTTGAATTGATTTATCATCAGGCTCCTGCAAATCGTTTCAGAGAGTTGCCTATCAGTTCATAGACTGCTACGCAGTTGACCGTATGACAAAATCCAGCAAGAAATAGCCAGCATAATAAGGAACATTTCTCTAGAGTAGCAAAAGCCATGTCAATGCGACACAATGCGTTTTTTTTTTCATTTCCGAATGTGTCAAAACAATCAAAACTGCTACCGATTGTTTGTGTATTTGCAGCAGCTGTTAACTACGGAGAGCAAGGAATAAAAGACAAGGAATATTTTCAGCGAAATAACTAACTTCGGCTATGAAGCCTTGCTTAAAAAAGGTCGGTCTAGAAAATTCGACACCAACCAGCGAAGCACCACCGAACATTCTGAGGCTCCAGCTAATTCGTAACAACGCAAATTTGCATAATACGTCATGAGATGGAGACGATGATTGCATGAGTTCGGCTACGGTTTATATGATCTACTGGAAAGTGCGTGGGGGCGAATATATTACTGACACGGGTGGACCACTGTGTGTGCATATAAAAAAACACCAAATCGGTAAACTTAAGTTTAAATAAAATGCTCTAGTAGGCACGTGTAGGACACAGGGACATAACGGAGAACATTTACAAACTGAAGTCATAATTTTCGCACAGGAATCTACGACATCGGCACGTAAACACTTGAAGTGTTTTGGACAATGCAATTACTTTTCTATTTACTGCCTATTCTTTTCCATGTTGGGCATGCTGTAAAATATAGCTATGATGATGCTGAGATCTTTTCAAAACTCTGGACTGCAGGTGCATGCGGTGGGTAACGAACGCGCTACTACTTTTCCCGTGGGCTAGTGCCTCACGAGAAAGGTGAAACGAATGACTTGCATAGTATCGTAATGAACGTGTTTGCTCCTGGAAAGGGTTATACCGCGTTCGTTCTCCACCGCATGCACCTACGGTCCGGAGTTTTGCAAACATCATTGTAGTTGTGTTTTGGATAATTTCCAAAAATCTAAAATGAAGTAGGTGTACTTGTGATCACGCATGAACTCACGCTATGTGTAAGTTTGATATTTAAAGGTGAGCGGTGCACATTGCCCATCCATTTAAACTCTTCGCAGTTACGTTAAGTAATAGGTGATGAAATCATAGAAAGCAATGAGTTTATGAAGAAGCTGTTTTGTTCCGAATGCGATTGAAATTTTGGTTTAGGTTTTTTTTTGTTTGGTTATGGTGGTGTTTACCTAACTGGATTGCGGTCAACTCGGCCTTTCCAGGCTCTGAATAAGGAGCAATTATCGGAAACGTAACATTTTTTTATGAATAATAAATAAGTAGCAGCTTTGTGCATGCGTATCAAGGAAACAGCGGAAAGGAAAAAGCTTGGCGTTGGCGTTCTCTGAGGGATGTCATGCATTCCACTCCACTGAGCATCGTAGAGATGGTTAAAGGAATGTGTGTGCTATGTAATGACTTGCGTTCTACCCACATCTCTGTCCTCGTTTGTTAGCAATTTGCTGATGCCGAAGTGATAGGAAGCTTAGTTATTTCGGAGTACATGATCGAATCAGCAACTGTGTTTTAGAACACGCCTCTTATCATTGGGTTACACAAGCCCTAACTCTTGTAAAACACAGAAGATCATATTTTTTTGGAATATTTAACTTTTATTCGTTTCCTAATCCTTTTTACGTAGTAGATTATTGTGCGGAATACAACCACAAAGATGCTGAGTTTTGAGCAAAACTCGGAACGTCAGTTGGGCTTCAAACCAACGATTACCCTTTCCGGGGTTCACGTATCCAAGTATTAACCGAAGCTCTTGGTTTGTCTCTCTATCAGCAAGTTTTTCTACGTTTACAGGTGACTGCTGTTAGTATCGATAGAGTAAAAAACTGCTGAGGGACAACGGCAGCACGTGATGCCCCGGAAAGGGAAATCGCAGGATCGAAGCCCGTTTGAGCTCCTGAACTTTGCTCATATCTCAGCATCCTTGCGGTTGTACTTTCTGAAGTGTTTTTACAATGTTTATGGTTTAAGAAATTTGGGACTCGGCGTACACTTTCTATACCCATTTTCAGGAAACGCCGACTGTGTCCTTGCATGTGGTTTCGAAAAAATGGCTCCTGGATCGTTAGACACGCAAGCAGGAAACAATGATGATCGCGTCCTTCCTATCGATAAACACATCCAGGTTCAATCTCTCGGTTAACATTTTTCCTTAGAAAACTGCAAATTTTTTGAGTAATGTACCATAAACATAATTTTGGAAATTGGAGGAAGTAATACGGGAAAGCGCTGCCCAACAAAGCTGCTTATATTTGGTCGAGATCAGCAACATGATTGTCATTGTGCATTCCTCTATGTATAATTTTCCAATCCTCAAAAGGTTGAATGCAGGTAATAGCTGATACGTACGGCCTCTTCCCAGCTCCGATGATGGCTCAAATGTTCGGAAACGCCGGAAAAGAACATATGGAAAAATACGGCAAGTTGATACGTTTTTCTGAAGTCTTCCTAAAACCTCTGCAAATATCGTGAACTTTCGTTAACCTCGATTGTCAGGCACTAAACGAGAACACTTTGCTAAAATAGCGTGGAAGAACCATCTTCACTCGGTTCACAACCCGTTAGTTTTTAGCGGCTTAGTTTTGCTAAAAAACATGCCGATAGAAAAGACAAAATCATTCCAGGAACTCTCAGTTCACGAAAGAGTACACACTCGATCAGGTGCTTAATGCGAAAAACATCTACGACTTCATGGGATTGCTCGAGTGTAGGTATGAAACTTCTGAATTATAGTCAAAAGCTGACCAGGAAAAAAGGCGACGTTAGAGTTTCTAATGCACTTAACAGAAAATTTAGCTTCGAAAACTAGGTTAAACTAGTTCTCATGAGCTTCTTTTAATACTTACTCTATCGGCAGTTTAAAATAGAAAGCAACACTGCACGAATTCCAATATCTATTCCCAAGCCTATCGTAGTTGTTCAGTGACTCGCTAAAGTACACTAAGAGTATTAACGCTTCGAAACCGACTTTCCTTGAACCTTGGTGTGCTTAATCAATATGTATTCTTGGAAGACAATATGTGGAAGTGGACATTATCATTATATCCACCATCAGCATCGTGTATAAAAGGGCATCACTGAATGAGTGTGCCCCATTCGAGAAGACGGACCGTTGAGGAAGACCTGAGTCGACACGAAGGCGAAGCCACATCGAGGCGAATAACAAGCGTGGACCATCGACTCGGATCATCGGCTCTGATGAAGACGAAGGCGTCGAAACATCAGCCGTTAATAAATATTATTATCAACCTCGTGTAAGCTCATCAAAGAAAGAATACACTAAGAGTATTCGTATTTCTCTTCTGAGATCTTTCAACATAGTATGACCAATTGCTTGATGCACTTCCTATTGTGAAACTAAAATCCCACAGAACAACGTCGTGAACTGCTTAATTCATCGGTTATAATAAGGTCTTTTACGATTTCGGCTTCTACATTTCACATGATTTCAACACTTTGACGTCGGTGTCAGTGTCATCGGTATCCGATTTTCGGCTGGACCTCCTTTCTTGATACGGCATTCGCCAAGCGCCTCCCTAATGATAACGCTTTCAATAAATCTGATTGATTTTTTGCTACGTAGCGCTTAGATTTTAGAGACGTATTTTAAGGAGAAAAAATAGCATTGCTGAAAAGTTAGGTACTCTAGTACTTTCCACTGCATTCAAGGTGCACTTGTGAGCTCACTATGTCGCTCATCTGCATCTGCACAGCTTAATAGCAAGCCCAACCATTACATTAACTTCTGGACCGAAGCAGATTTAGTTGGGGTGCCCGGTATACGTTGCTTTGTACTTGGATAATGAATAAAATTTAAATCCATTCTTCATAAACATTGTCTAGTCTTCTAGCACTCGTCCAAGCCATTTAATGCTCTATGTTTCAGTGACGAATTCATCAACAAAGCGAATGTGGTGTAGCTTTCAGCCTTCGACTCTAGACTTCATTTTATTTCACAACAGTTCTCGTACGGTTTCCATAAAAGCAGCGCTGAACAGTTTTGATATGATAGTATCTAGTTATTACAGCCTTTTTCTTAGGCAAAAATATTATAATAATGACAAAATACTGATCATGGGCGCGTGTGGCGCAGTGGTCGGAGTCGCCCTTCAATACACATGGGATCGATTGTGCGCGCCAGGCCCACGAAGCCTTCCATCCCTCATGGATCGGCAAATTGGTACTAAACTTGTCTGGGAGGATAGCAGCACAGGTTCGGTGCATCGATAGGTCACAGCGAGTTATTGCAGAGGCCAGATACGAGTTCAATCGCCTCTAACGATGATTATTGAGATGCATGGCGCATCCTTCACGAGTTGACCAACTCCGAGAGCTTTATCCTTTTTTATTGATTACAGATTTGCTGTTTAACTCTTGAGCAATCAGTGTGTGCTCACCAGTAAATTCAAATCTGTGCAGAAATTCCATGACCCACCTACGGTTCGCCACCTACGATAGAAAACACAAGAATTTGGAAGTGTAACAACTCTGTTATTTAATATGGAGCAGATTAGAATAGACATCGTGGATGATTTTTCTCATAGCTTGTTTGGACATAGCGAAAATTCTATCTGACCACAGAATAAGAATCATATTAGCCCTAGTTCCGAAGTCGCGGTGGATGCCGATGTCGCCGTTTTGAACCCTTGCGGCGTAGGGCTGCTGTGTCCTTCTTATGAACCTTTCTTGCATAAATGAACAGCTTTCGAAAATGGTGAATAATTGTGGTCGTATTTTTCTCAATAATGTTAATAACAGCATTTTGTTAAAAGCAAATAGAGAAGTAGAGCATAATTTATGATTGCGATAGGATTTACTTTCTTGGTTTTCGTGGGTCTCTTCTTTCGGTGAACAAAATCTAGCACATACGATTAGGCGGTCCGGTTCCGTTTAAAAGTTTAGTAGAACAAGGGCATTAGTTGTTCGAGAGCGTCAGTTCTTCTTACACGCCCTATACCATCATAACACTGTCCAATGGGAGAATGCTAGATTAAACGTGGAAAGTAAAGCTTTCGAATTGTCGGTTATCGTGAAATTACTCAACACGATGAACTTAAGTAACTCTCTGTTTTTGCTGTTTTTTTGCAGTAATACCAATGGGTAGCTTTCAGGGCTCTGCGTGGGACATGAGTAAATCACCGTTGACTTCGTGGACCTTCTCGGGTTAACGTGGGACTTAGTTTGGAGACTGTTGTTTGAATTAATGTGCAGTGTACAATCTACATATGAGCAAACATACCCACGCATGCATACTTTGGTACGTATACACAGAAGGCGAATGGCCTCCTGCACAACAGAGACAAAGCGTTCACCATATGAATTCAAGAGCGTTTCAGGATAAGCGCAAAGATGCCTTCACTGCGCCTTTATTAACTTAGGCGGCAGCTACATATGCGTAACGTCAAATCGCGACTGAACGTCTCGTGATTAGTCATTGAGGTCTACCTGCTGTGAAAAGAGTGCTGTTCAGAATATTTTGTTTTTGCGACCAGTGCTTCACCCTTGATACCCATCGATACTGAGAGAAATTTCAGTAACCTATTCACATAATTCACTATCATTTCTCCTCAATCTTCCACATTATGGCGCTACATGTATATGACTCTTGAAAACAACTTGTCCTAGAAATAAAGTATGTGATTCTGCTATGATCCACGTAAAAATTCGACCTATCCGTCAGCGTAAGCTGGACGTCTACTCCTATCCTTCCAGCATAACGTCTTTCCTTGCCCACCTCACTATATTAGCTCAGCATGGAGTCAGATTTCAAGCGAACACTAATATCATTCAGCCCCACCTCGGATGGTTCAGCAGCGGCTGTTATTTGTTCAGAACGATTCCTTGAACAACGTTCCAACCTGAGACCCCAAGCAATAGAAATCGTCGGTTCGTTGGCGATCTTAAGGTTTAATCACTTTTTTTTATAATTTTTCTTTATTGAACCCATAGGTCAATAATACGGCTAAGAGAAAGGCGAAACGAAGGACTCGCATGGTGTCGCAGTGAACGCGTCAGATGACGGAAAGGGTAATATCGCGTTTGTTCCACACCGCAGACACCGGTGGTCCGGAGTTCTGAAAACATCTCAGCATCGTTATGGTTATATTTCACATAAAAACACGTTATTAAAAAGAGGAGGCATTTGAGAAAAAATGACGAAGTTTCTGTTTTAGTTTATTGTTTTAAGGACTGAGACTTGGGACTGATCAACCATCGGTATTCAAGGAGAATAGCAACATAAAGATGATAGGCTTCGATATGATTAAAAAAATCTCTTCCGATTTGTACGCAGAGACGGGTCTTACACCTAATGATGTGCAGGTTCGTGTTCTGTGTTGTCTTTCAGTTCTTTCGCACAGAAAATCACATGAAGTACTATACTTTTGACTGAATCAATGAAGGCTTTAGTCAGTATCAACGTACAGCATGACTTCTTAATAACACAAAAGACCGACTTTCTGTAAAACTCGGCATAGACAGTTGATATATTTATTTATATGATCCTATAAACTGTTCTTCTTTAGCTGATGCGTGGTTGGTATAAGTCTTTGTTGTCGTTGTCGTTGTCGTTGTCGTTGGTGTTGCTGGTCGATGGCTGACGTTTCGGTGATTTCGCCTTCCTCAGAGCCTGGACGTATTTTATATTAGAATATTATTAGAGCTGCGCAAGCGATCATAGAGACGGTTGGGAACTAACTGACGGCGTAGGGTATTGGGTGAGATGTCAATAATCGCTATATAATTTTCAAGACCACTTTTTCTTAAGAATCTCTTAATGGCGTAACTTGTTTCATTTGATATGAAAGGTAGCTTGGAAGGGATATTACTTATGTTCAGAACACTATTTTGGGAAACCACCTTACGCTTTTGTCTAACCCGGGTGGCTTCTACTTCGTAGCCATTGGAAATGGCTATTTTTCGTGCCAGGTTTTGCGATTCCTGGATAATTAAAGTATTCTAGTATAAAATACGTCTAGGCTCTGACGAAGGCGAAATTGCCGAAACGTTAGCCACCGGCCAACAACACCAAAAACAACGACAACGACAACGAAGACATACCAGCCTCGCATCAGCTAAAGTATCATCTGTAGTTCCGCTGATCGTCGAGTGACTGCTTGGCTAATGTCTGTTGTTATAAGAACGATATCATCAGCAAAGCAAAGCGAAAAATATAGCATGACTTCTATTATTTCGCAAACAAAAGCGTTCTTTGCTCCAAGAACCTGAACCAGTTTCTTAACATATGAAGCTTATCCTATTGCTTTCATGCCACCTTATCAAACACTTTGAAAAGTTTTTCATTTCAAATTTCAACATTTACGCAAAAGGAAATCTGCTGAGGTGCACTGGATACCTACTCCGGTACTTAGGCGACCGGTGTCTTTTTGTGCGGGTCCCAGCATAATCTTCATTTTTCTGAGCTTTGCTGGTTTAGCCATGGTGTTTCCTGGAATCTCGACGTGAGCTTTGCCAAAGTCAGCCCCAGGTGGTAGCCACCACCACAAGCAGTAGCCGCCTTTGTGGATCACAGGAGGATTTGCTGCCATGCGACTAGTTTGGTACTATGACTGTGGTGGATCCTGGTACTGGTTTACTTTTGCCTAGGCATCCTGGTGGAAACGCCGAACTACATCTGAGCTTGGAAGTCTTTGTCGATGAATCACTTGCTGTGCATCGCAACCCGACACCGAGGAACACCTCCCAGCCACGACGAGGCGGTGAACCGTTGGAAGGAAGATGTAATGATCGGCCCTTTTGACGTCTTTTTTTCCGAATGACACTTAGTTTTTATCGTTGGTGCTCTATGTATTCAAAAGTCGAAAGCGATAAAATATAATACAATTTGTTTTCTTTTTTCATTGAATTGCTTATCAGGTGATCGAACTTCATGACTGTTTCGCTCCAAACGAACTCATCACCTATGAAGCACTGGGGTTATGTGATATTGGTAAGCTGCTTGAAAGCACTCTACTGTAAGGAAATTTTTATTAGAAAAGGTAGAAATGGCGTTTCAGGAAAGGGTGGTACCATTGTTGACCGTGGAGACAACACCTATGGAGGAAAATGGGTGATAAATCCTTCAGGAGGGCTTATTTCTAAGGGGCACCCAATCGGAGCGACAGGTCACTTACTGCTCACCGTGGATGTGTTTTATTGCATAGAATGCATCTTATTTTGAAAACTGTTCAGGAGTCGCACAAGTTGTCGAATTATCGAATCAACTTCGAGGGAAATGCGGAAAACGTCAGGTTCCGAACTGCAAAGTCGCTTTACAGCATAACATTGGTTTGTGGTTTATTTTCACAAGTTAAGCGTTTATCGACCGCCATCTGGGGTTTTTTAAAGACTGTGTGGTTCAAATGAATGAGCCTAAAATTTTTATTTTTATTGCCTGGAGTGTTACAAAAAAAAGCCGTTCTATTGAGCGTATGTGTACCGGTGGAAGTCGACGAAAATGAGACGTGATGAAAGCATATTCATGAAACCATACGAAAGATGTAAATATGAAGGTTCATGCTGAATTCAGTCCTGGTTCTTAGACTGGCTCATTACCATGAGTTCTGTTGTTCATGATAACAGCGATTCCAGTAACAGTAGCCAGAGTGCTTGTTCTTTGCTGATGTATAGATTCTCACTCTTTTGGAACAGCATGCATTGTTGGTTTCCACCTGTATGTTTAGCTTTCATCTTAACAGGTTCCCGATCCCATTACGTCCGATTAGCGTGCGATTCACAAAATCGCTTGCTTGGACGCAAAAGGAAAATTCGGGAAAGACAAATCCATTCTTCTTTATGTAGTGCAATATAAAGCCAAGTGGACGTTGTTGTCGATGATAGGATGGGTTCTGACAGTTCTCCACTCCGATGTTGGAGTGTGGTCATCTTGTTTGTGAAATCGCAGTCTTAGCAAACCTTACTAATGTTCTTTTTTGCCTCTTCATCTTCAATCGGAATTGCTGCTTATTGCTCGCTAGGGCCTTCTTTTATTATTGTTCTGCAAAGCTTTCAAGCTTGGGCTATGTTTTCAACGATAGATATCTACAGCTAGCTAGCCGAATTCTGGTTTTGTATCGAGGAAGCACCCTAATGGCCCTTTGAACTTTCTCAGATTAGAGAAGATGGTTATTTGTTTAATAGGGTTTACGCTATGGCGAAAACACACCCCATATACTTCCCATTCACTTGTCCGCAGGATTTTGTTTAAGTAGACTTGCAGGGTACAATCGGCAGGCACGACATCACATATTTCCACATATGTATTGACATGATCACTTATATATCATAATGAGGACGGAAACAATTCTCCAAGCAACAGCCAAAGCACGTAGAAAAGTTCGAAAGCTTTCGTGGTTGGTGGATGTCAGGAAAGGAATCGAACCCAATAAGTGATGAAATCCGCACAGTATAAAAAAACCTGTGATATGGGATCATGTAATGGGAAGAATAATATTTTATTACTTTAACAATCTTGCTTTAGCTTCTATTTTCCGCCTACTACAATTTTCACGGCTGGTTATGAGTGAAATACAACCACAACGTTGCTGAGATATTTGCAAAACTCTGGACCGCAGGTGTCTATGGTGGGGAACGAACGCGCTATTGTCCTTTCCGAGGAGTAACGGGTGATTGCTGATGGCGAAAGATCTATAGAACCAGCTGAGAGACAGACAAAACGAAAAACCCGCATGGTGTGGTGGTGAACGCGTTATTCCCTGGAAAGGACAATAGCGCGTTTGTTCCCGACCATAGACACCTGCGGTCTAGAGTTTTGCAGATAGCAACGTTGTGGTTGTATTTCGCTTCTAACAATTATTTTCCTACCATTTCTTTTCTATAGTAAGGAATGATGTAAAATACAATCACAGGGATGTTGAGATATGGGCAAAATTCGAAAGCTAAGGTGGGTTTCGAAAGAGCTCCTGCAATAGTACTCATGGTTCGGAGCACAGCTTAGGTTCATAGATTTTGCCCATATGTCGGCACCCTTGTGCTTTAAATTTACAAAAATATCTGAATTTCGTAGCACAGACTGCAAAACATGATTCTTCATATGATGACTGCCAATTGAGAGGTCTTGAAAAAAATAGTATTGGGTGGAGCGAAAAGCCTCGTAATGGTATTGGCGTGCTTCTTCTTTTTGTCTTTTTTCTTCTACACTCATCAGTCTATGCAAAGCAGTTCCGTAATTATCTCAGCTCCACCTCCATTTTTACAGTTTTCATTATTATAAAACAAAGATGGATCCGGATTTATCTTCAGGAATTGGAGGAGCTGGCGTAGTAGGGCTCTACCGCATAGGCTTCCCGTCTAGTACATCTACTCCAGTGATGACTACCAACGGAATGGAAGCATTCAAATCCGACCTAATTTTCCAAGAAGTCAAAGATCGAATCATGAAGGTAATGCGAAAGCTAAAGCTAAAAGGTGGCTCTCGGCGTTGATCAGTCCCTTTAGGGATGCGCCATTTATTCGACTTCATTAACCATCGCTTGGAGGTGACTGAATGCATACCCGGCCTTAACAATGGCTCGCGGTAGCCTAGCGATGCATCAAGCCAGTGCTGCTATCCTCCCAAACAAGTCTGCTAGCAATTTGCCGAGTCCTGAGGGACGGAAGGTTCGGTGGGCCAGGGGAGCAGAGATCGATTCCACATGTGTGTTGTAGGGCGCCTCCGACCATTGTGCTACACGCGTGCAATGGTAAAAACTAAATGTTGAAAACTGAGGTAAAGCATCCCATGTTTTTTTCATGTTCATACCGTACAGGGAAAGATCCGGACCTTTTTGGTTGCCATTTATCACTCTAGAACTCGAGTCTGACACCCAATTTCATTTCTGATCTAGATAGACTTTCAATAAAACGATTTCAGTTCCGTTACACATTATTTTTCCATTCATTTGTCTCGGTTTCAGGATAAAAACCTTTTAGAGAAGGTTGACAGTTCGTTCAAAATCAACATTATAGGAAATAACGGCAACACAAAAAAATGGATAATAAATGCTAAGGTATTTTCTACGCTTCCACCGCAATCTGATTTTTAATTAAACAACACAGGGACAAATTGCTGTTGACTTCATAAGCAAAAGAAGGGAATACGACTGAATTTTAGACAAGGATTTTAGCCTTTCCTGATGTTTGTTGTGCCTGGTTCCCCAGTTCCAAACTGCACTTCCAAACTATACGTCATATTCTAGAGCATGAAACGTCTACTTATGAAAAACTTTGAGAACTCAATAGAAGTTGCTTTGTGTTTATATTGTTGAGCTTATACGACGCTGATAAAGATGTTCAGTCGGCTAACGTTTCGACGGTTTTGTTTTTATCAGAGGCGATGATCCGAGCCGATGGTCCACAGTTGTTCGTGTTCTCGAGGGCCGTCAAATCGGAGCATCGGCTCTGATGAAGACGGAACCGTCGAAACGCTGGCCGAATGCACACCTTTATTAATGTGGTGTTAGCTCAACTATATAAACGCATGCTGATCATTCCATTTTTGATGCTAAATGACGGTCGCTTCAAAAATTAGAAGTTGCTTTTTTGACATTGACCAAGGTACCAATTTGTTTCTTCAGAGCGAATCTCCCTATGTCGGCCATGATGAGAAGCCGTTCGAGATTGAAATCACCATCAAAGACAATGACTTACTGAGGATCGCCGCCGGAAAACTTAGGCCTGACCAGGTTCAGTTGGCGTGTTCGATACGTGAAGAGCTCAAACAAAAATCATCGTTTCAGGCATACATGCAGGGTAGGATGAAAATGAAGGGAAATTTGGGAAAATCGGCAAAGCTGAAGTTTCTATTTGATCCAGAAATGCTGAAGGCGAAATTTTGAACTGAACTACACTGCTCCAATTTTATGTCCATTTGATTCAATCTCGTAAATGCCATAAAGATTTCACTTACATTCCTACGGATAAAATTCCCATGTCAACCTCAACACATACTTTCGTACGTACACCTATTTAAATAAATTTTTTGATGTTGAAAATGTTTGGCAGGAAATGAACTGGAAGGTAAGAACAAAGGCTTAATATAGTAAAAAAAAAAAAACGGAAAGGGAAAAGGAAGAGAAGAAATTTCATAATTTCCTTCATTACAACGTTTTTTTTCCAATGCGAATCTTGTTTTCAAGAGGATGTGATAAATTTCGAAAGCAAGCGAAATTAGGGTAGCGCAGCAGTAATAATGCCGTTCATCATAGGAGTGGTGCGCGTTCGACCCCACACCATGTTCACCCAGCTTGTTATCCATCGGGGTCGAGAAATTGGCACCATACTTGTTTGGCAACAGTTAAACCCCTTCAGTTGAAGTGGGAATGCCGCAGCTGGGTTATTTTAGGTCTCTAGAAAAGGCAGACTGAACGAGCATTTAGGGGCATTTATAAACACCATAACATGCAAGCAGCTGCCAAACTCACACACTGAAGGCTCAAAAACCTTCATGGGTGGTGGATGCAAGGGTACGAATAGAATGCCATAAGTGCTTAGGTCAGCAAAGTAGATATGAAGAAGAGGCTTAAAAAAGTGCTTTTGAAACTAACGCTATTAAAGCATTAAGTTGCCTTACTATTTAACAGTATTGAAATCCCTTTAAAGTCAATAAAAAAAATTCGATTTTTTCTATACTCTTATGAGTTTCACCATAATCGAGTGCACATAATCTGTCGTATCGACCCTTTCCGGTAGCATCCTTTATTTGAAAGGATCTTTAGCTGTTGTCACCGTCAATCTTTCTATGGTGCTTTTGTCGAAAAGTGAACTTGTAGCTCGAGGGCAGATGGCGAGTAGCGATAATTGTTGATTTCGTGACGCCAGCTGTTTGCAAAAGACGATATTCAACAAGTGTGGACCTTCAGCAGGAGTCAATCCGACTGTGAAGAAGACGACGGCTCCAAAACGTTAGCCGAATAATCGCTCTACCAAATTCGTGTTAGCTTTTCGTGGAAAAAGACGATTTTTCATTTTACTGGCACTTTAAATTTCTACGAGAAGCATTTGATAAGTAGAACCAGTGTGTTGCTTATGATTATGCTAGTAATATCTTCCTCAGCTGTCTGCAACCGATCTAGTTGGGGCCAGATGTCGTAGCCTTATTACCGCCGATATCCATGTCAAAATAAAATACAAAGACTAGTGCTAAATACGAAATAAATAGGAACAAGTGATTAAACAAGTGTTTATTAAAGTTTGAAATCAAGCTAATGAAAAGGACCGCAGAGTACTGATGTGAACTCAGTCAGTTTCCCGATATGTTTTGACGTCCGACTCTACAACTTAAAATGTAAACATTTTGAAACAGGAAACCGGATTTCTTTTGTACCAGTACATATTTCTGAACCTGAAAATCTCTAATATTTCAGATTTTAAGAGCCATGAAACGTAGCTTTTCTTCATTCGGACCTCTTTAAAAATACAGCTATAAACGGATATGTCTATGCTAACGATGAATCGGTGAACCAAACCGAAGTCTTTCTTGAATGTCGTCAGCTGGTTCAAGTTACTGGAAGAATGAATGGTCTATGGAGAATCTGCGTATTGAGCTCTACGTCCAGAAGAAAACACTAATTCCTTCAAAAGCGGAAACACTGATGGTGACTTCTAGGCTTCAGAAAATGGAGGTACTAACTTAAATTAATGAAAAACTACACATTTGACTAAGTCACATTGGATTTCCACCTTTTAACTGACAGACTTCTTGTTGGCCAGCATTGTCAGAAAGTTTATTAACAAAATTTTTAGGCTCACAGAAAAGAAATACTACTAACTTGTAGCCGAGGTAAGCTGTATAACACAACTACTGATTTTACTTTCTATTTTCAGACTTAAAAAAGGAGACTAATTCCCTCGAGGTACACCAAGTACTCGATTCTCTAAGCATCACAGAGCTGATTGGATACATTTGTTTTATGGCCTATGCAGTAAAATTCGTCGATCTAAAACCTGTTAAGTCAGTGTTTTTATCATCCAAGTCTGACACCAATTTAACGATCCGAAAACGACGAAGGGCATGGTTAGCTCGGAGCGCGATGTCGAACCAATAACCGTGTGAGTGGCATGGCATCTCCAATAACTGCACTAAACACACCAACTGACGAATATTAGCGCTAACTAGTCCTTAAAATTTGCATTGTCACACTTGTTCTGCTTGGAATTTTACTTCTTTCTGGGTTGTAGCTTCAGCTCGGTTTTGAGAAACTCCATTCAAAAGTCCACCATGTGTTGGGCGAAACGGTAAGGACGTTTGGTGTTCGCGTAAAATGATGCAACATAATGCATTTAAGCACATATACATACGTACATAATGCATACACACGCTTGCGAAATAAAATAGCACCACGTAAACGCTCTGCACGAAGTGCATTGGCCGTAAAAACGATTCAACGTTGAAGATTCTAGAGATTATGGTCTTTCCACGGGTGTAATAAATATAAGCTTTCAAAACGTAAGGAGTATTTCCCTAGGACACCCTTCCCAAAGGGTGCTGGGTAATGCTCCACGTGTTACCACTGCCACCCTCAGGCAAATGTTTTAGCTGAAACTATGCTGCACTGAGGTCATATTCTTTAAATTCCTACACGATTGAGAATCAGTTGCGAAATAGACGTTACGGACGTCGGAAGCTCGGCAGTGGAGATGGAGATGCCATATAGTATACGCATCCTCGCTGGTTCGACTCCACGTCCGCATAATCAGGGTCTCCATCTTTTTAGGGGTCGGCAAATTGCCATCAGATTTATACCTGAGTAAATCGCCACTTTCATAAATTGCTACGCTACTTCGCGTCGCATGTCATGAGAAAAAAAAGTAGCCACCATGGTCTCACCTACGATGATTTGCGGAGGTCTAGAGAAAACTACGTAAACGCTCTCGTAGCTTCCCACAGGTTCAGATTCCACGCAATTATGTTGGCAAAAAATTATCTCCGCAATGCGTGCTGTGCATGTGACAGTCTTCTTTTGCCAGCTACGAGCTTCATGAAGCTGCCACGGTTAAAGTTATTGCGTTTCTAAGCACCAGTTGTCCTTTCGTTTTTATTCGTCTAGTATGAAATTCTAATGAGATGTAGTAAAATGAGGAATGAACTTCGAGTGACTAAATAATGATGAACCTTTATATGAATTGACGTTAGATAAGACAGATTGGTGCAAGTATTAGGCACAGGAAAGCATGCCTGAATTGTGAACTGAATAATGAATCATGAAATGATACATGTTAAATGGAGCAGGAAGCCACGACAAGACAGTTAAAGAAACTAATGCGACTAGAAGTGATTCTTGAGGTGTTTGCTGTTGCTATTCTTGTCGTAAATTCGGATGGGTAAGACGAGAATGGCAGTGGGATCACTAAGAAATCCGAAGAGTTGTCTGAGATATGCCGAAACATAGCATAGAATTGAATTACAATACACATCAGAGTGCACAATGAACAGAATATGAACAATAGCAGGGCACGGAAACGTAGTTCAGTTGCCCACGAGCTGAATGCCGGTCAACTCGATATCGCCCTGGATCTGAAGACCACCAACTTCGCGCGGGTCAATACGATGGGCGTACGATGCGAACCGCTCACCGTTCACAAAAATCTGCAAAAGACTCACTTCTAACAATTGAAAATTGATAGAACTGTTTAAACTTCATTCATATTTGAACAATTATAGAAGATTAAGTATTTCGAGAATTTGAGATTTCTATGCTCCGACTAATTTTGTTCCATTTCGTCTTATTCGATTCTTCGCCTTCCTCCATTCGAGTAGTTCTCTCACACTCATCATCCATAAAATCTTTCAAATATTTTGTGTGGGTTCAGTTGAGGATTATTGTTCTTATTTATGAATGTTCTCAATGCTTTCGAGTCAATTGCTTCTGGAATCCTGAGTTAGCCGTGTTGGAGCGCTCCCAGATCATCATCACAAACAGTGCGCCATGTTTTGTGCATTGATGGGCGTTAATCGGACCGAGATAGGTCTGATGACATTTCTATACCCTAGACGGATGGACGGCCTGGTTAATCTAGAGAGGCATCAAACCAGAAAACACTGAACGGCATCGCAACCAGTGCGCTATCCGCGTCTTACCAGGCTATATACCCCGATCAGGCATTGAAAAAACGAATTTACTATAGTTACACCGTATCTGAACCTCTGATGATTCGGCGCTTTGTTCTCACGGGTAGAGGTTACCTCTGATACTGAAATGTGATGCACAGTAGATTCACGCATCACCAGCATTTCCCAGGCAGATAATGGAAGCCCAGAGGAAAATAAGCCAACGCTAACGATCACCAATGTCTTGATAGGAACTTGGCTGGCGAAACATTTTCCGATCCACAAAAAAAAGTTGCTGCATGTGGAGATGATCTGGGAACTCTCTAGCGAAGCTACTCGGTATTTGGAAAGAAGGTATCTTACGTGCTCAGAATACGAGTTCTTTTTACCACTTAAACAAGGATATGTGTCATGTAACTTGGAGGAGATTCCTCATACGAGGAAAATATATGGGCTATTAGCAATAAACTTATGAGATACTTCACTCCTCATTTCAAAAAATAACTAACACGAGTTCATAACAGTGATATTTAGGGAAAAGTAGTAAAGTTATGTAAGCCACAACTGGACTTAGAGTTCCACAATAACGAAGCGAGAGTGAGGTCCTCAAACTGAACCGAAATCGGTCCCCAAGCACTTGCTAAAATGCAGTGTGCTCCACTAAAGGAAAAGAAAGAAGTGCAAAGCAAGGACCTCAATGGTGCAGTGTGTAACACGCGAGCTATAGGAAAGAGTAGCCGTGGTTCGAACTGGTCTAGGGGCTCAAGATTTGCAAATAGCTCAACATCACAGTGATTGTATTTCACATTATACTCTACCGTGAAAAATTACAGCAGGCAACAAATAAAAGGTTAACTACGTAAAGTAGTTGAGCCATTCCCAAAGAGACATATTCGCATGATAACAAATTTCCTTCTAATCCACGAGAACTGGTTGTTATTGAAGAATATCCAATAAGTAAAACCAGCCAAAATGATAAATTCAATGCGAAGAAAAAACAAAAGTGGAGCTTCCTGAGGATTAAACTGGAAACTCCGCTTTATGACATGAATTCCAGTCCCATACAACGTAGTCGTTACACTGGCGATTCCGCACTCATTGCTCTCTTCAATGAATATTTAATGGGAAGTTGTTGGAGCGATTGCCAAAAGAATAGTTCACCTGCGAACAATCCTATCCTATCTTTGTCACATTAAAACCTGTGTCACGTGTAAACAAGACTGACCATCAACGCACTCAAGCTTATATAAGTAAAACATACATTCGATCATGAGACAAAACTGGCCTGTCATTCTTTGTATTCTTGTTGAGCAAACGCGAGGTGTTATTATTATTCTTTATTCACAAATAAGCTGACGTTTCGGCGAACTTCGCCTTCTTCAGAGCCTGGAAAGGTCAAGTTGACAGCAATCTACTCGGTCAAACGCCTCCATAACCAAACAAAGAAAACGCTAAACCAAGATTTCAACCACAATGAACACAACTTTGCGCACCCACCGCTTTCTATGAGGCTTCCACTGAGTATGTCTAGTGGAGACCAACCGCACAGAATTCACATGGAATCGTAATATGCCCTTCCCCTCAAAATAATAGGCTTATACACTGCCCAATATCACGCGTGATAACGAGGCATTCTTCCCTGCTGTTCATTTTCGGACTTCTGGAATTAATCCAGAACGCCTCCAGTGTTTTGCGCGCTTGTGTTTTCGTCTCCTGTGCGAGGATCGTGACGCGTACTTCAAAGTCCTCCTGCTTATGTCTCTGGTTCTCTGGTGTCTCCTAATACGACCCTCAGTGGAAGCCTCATAGAAAGCGGTGGATGCGCAAAGTTGTGTTCATTGTGGTTGAAATCTTGGTTTAGCGTTTTCTTTGTTTGGTTATGGAGGCGTTTGACCGAGTAGATTGCTGTCAACTTGACCTTTCCAGGCTCTGAAGAAGGCGAAGTTCGCCGAAACGTCAGCTTATTTGTGAATAAAGAATAATAATAACACCTCGCGTTTGCTCAACAAGAATACAAAGAATTACTTGATCAATGCCGAGGTTAATAGAAAGTCGGTCGTGGAAGTTACTGGCCTGTCAGTTCCATCACATTTTTCGTGTGCGGCTACTTAATTCTACCAGATTGACGAAAGGGGCACGGTGATAGCCCGCCCACCTGTCCAATGTGGTTTGAATACATTAACAGATAGTTGAAGCAAAAGATGGCAAAGATCAGAGGTTTAACCCCAGTATCAAAAGGTAATGATAGTGAAAATTGATACGTTACTTATAGGTGGCTCATCGATTTCAGGTGTTTTCGTTAGCTGCTATGATACTCTGGAATATTGGCTTCGATTATGTTATATGAGGTGTTACATCACTGATTACTGCAATGACTCTCATGGGCCTGGTACAGTAGCTTGTGCATTAACATCGATGATCAAGTTAACATCATTGTTTGTGGTTACATTGTGTTGATGTTGTTGTGTGAATGGTATAAAAGGAAGCGATCACGTATGAGTAGAACAGGCGTGTTTAGCACTTATGCAACAGCACCTCCACTATATTTATTTATATGATCTTATAAACTGATCTTCTTTAGCTGATGTGAGGTTGGTATAGGTCTTCGTTGTCGTTGTTGTTGGTGTTGTTGTTGTCACTGGTCGCACTTGTAACAGCAAGGCTCTGAGGAAGGGGAAACCGCCGAAACATCAGCCATCGACCAACAACACCAACAGCAACAATAACAACGACAAGACAACAACAACAACAACAACAACAACAACAATCACAACAACGACGACGACAGCGAAGACCTATACCAACCTCCCATCAGCTAAAGAAGACAAGTTTATAAGATCATAGAAATAAATATATCAACTATCTACGCTGAGGTTTATAGAAAGTCCGTCTTTTTAGCACCACTATCACAAGCGTAGCTTTATTTATTTGCCGATCTCCTAACAATTCAAGAATCTTTTGTTCCTACTGTTCCGTTAGAAGACGTGATAGTTCGCAAGCATTCGCTGTTATCCTTTTCGTAATCGAGTAGCATTAACAGGTATCTTGTCTGACATTTCAGGAATGGATGTCTTTGTTTGAGTTCAGCCCGAATAATACAATCTGCCCAAGCAGGAATCACCAAGGAAGAAAATTGCCTTTTGAATTACACATGATTACGACTATGTGGAAAGTGTGATTCGGCTTTTTACACATGCTGAAGTCACAGGAACCACAAGCGCCCTGGAGGAATCCGGTGACACAAAGTAGGAGTCACAAACCTCGCACGACCCATAACGACTAGGGGAACCTATCAAGAAAACCCGTCTAGCAAGGCTATTTCACTACGCACGGATAACTGCGGTCGTCAGCATCGAATTTGGTAGTGAGAGCAGATCACAAATCCTCAAACTGCTGTCAAACTTAGAGGAAAATCCGACCATCTATGCGGAAGACAGTTGGAAGACAACAATTTAAAAGACTGGTCATTTAAGTGCTTAAATATGCAGTTTTATGAAAGGTATGTGTAAACATCCTGTACAGTACGCAGATAAACTTGTAACTGCTGCTGGTGTGGTTCTTTTAGCAGAGTAAATTCGAATGAGTGAGTAGCTCCCTTCGTGTGGTGTCCCAATTCATAGTGTTTTGGTATGGATATAGTCGTGTTAAATTCATCAAAGTGAAGACCGTTCAAAATTGAAAGAAGGGAGGATAATTTTATCTGTCCAGTGAAGAAGAGAATGGTAATGGTACGTGCTTTGTTTGAGGAAATGAAAGTGTTGTTACGCCCTCACCTGAAATGCATACTCCTCATTTTTGATTTCAAGATCGAAGCCTACACCCTTTTCGAAAGGATTCTTGCCTTCACGTTCCTCATTTCCCCACTCTCCATTAACAAGCGAATTTCTGACCACGCACTGAAAAATGAGTATTTCTGAATCATCAAATGTTAGTTATTACTCAGTATTACACACAAACACAAAACTGAGCACTGTCACAGGTGTTCTAAAGAAAGAGAAAAACCAGTTCAGGGCCCTGAAGAAATTGCGAAGCACTCAAAATTCAACCCTTTTCTATCCTTTGAATAACTAGTGAGGATCGGAGAAGAGCAAACAGCTTTTACTGCAAAGAATTTCTCATGAGAATTTTGTTTGAGATTTCCACTCGATGATACCGCAATGATGTTACGCTCGAAAGCACCGGGACGAACAGCACAGAGTACGGACAAAAATCGACATCTGACAAAAAAAGAACGAACAAACTAGGTATGACATGGTTTAGTAATGTAGTGTTCATGCTGGAAATCAATGTTTAGTATCCCATCTGCTGTCTTTACGAGCCAATCTATGGATGCAGCAAAAAAGAGACAGACGGAGATAAGTGCGTGAAGGCAACAAACTCTCCCCAATCACGGATGGGAAGCCGGTGCTTGTGAATTCGGGGTCGGTTTCAGTTATCAAATACTGCGCTCGTGTTGTTGCAGCAGGAAGCCGATGCGTGGATGTTCCATGTGTTTGTTAGTGAGAACAAAACGAACTCATAACAACACAACACACAATTATCAAAATCGATTCAAACATACGCCTGGCTTGACTTTTCCGCAGATGAAACCCTTTGCCTAAAAGGTCCATAAATGGAAGTTCAGATCCGACACGCTCACCGGACTAACGGGAAACGCACCTTTTCATCGAATCGGGGATTGAAATGCAGAGCAATGTCGCCGTTTTTCTTCAATAGATTTATGTTGAATCTAAATGAAAACCTTAATAAAGCCAACGTCTTCACTAACTATGTGGTTCACTCCGAAATAGTGTCAGCACTAATCACGCACATTTAACACTAATTTAGAGCTTTGCATGAGAAGTAACAAGATCGTGATAATAATGGTAATAATAATAATAACAATAATAATAACAGTAATAATAACGAAATGGAATATTCAGCCATAACAAGACAACTACACTTCAATGATTCGTTTCTTATAACGTAGGGCAAAGTGTGCCCATAACTCTTGCATGCGTCGTCTCTGGATTGCTTCAACGACATCGGTCCTCTACGAGTGTTTTTCACTGCGTCAGGATTCGCGTGTCGGCTGGACGTGTAGTGATAAACAAAAACACAAAGGAATAAAGCGACACATAAAATACGAAACGACCCATATGAATTTTCTTTCTGCTGGGAAGCGTAATATTATTACAACGTCGGATTTGCGTACTGTGGATGACGGATGATGATCGCATGATCAATTCTATGACGAGATCCGCGAAATTTCAGGACCTCAAAATATCCTGAGCGTCCCCAAAAACAAACAGCGGTGAGATGACGTCGAGTGTTCCCCAAAACGGCCAAATCTGCCTAACAATTCATCTTCATCATCGACTTACAAAGAAGAACGCTAGTCATCAAAACACTGCAAGATTTTAGGAAACTTGAAACCATTTTATGTCTTGACTTCTTAATAAAGGAAGATTTTAACGCGGATACAAATACGAATATAAATGTAAACATACAAATACCACTGTGTTCTTTTCAAATATGAAGCAATTGCAACGCCTAAAGTGATCTTCTTATCCATTTGCAGTTTGATACAGTGCATCTTGAGATAACATAAAATAAAGCTCTCGGCATTGATCAAATCCTGAGGGATGCGCTATGCATTCGACTTCATTAAGCATCGTTTGGAGGTAAATGAATGCAAGTATGGCCTTTACAATGACTCATGGTGGCCTAGCGATGTATCGAATCAGTGCAGTTATCCTCCCAGACAAGTCTGGTACCAATCTGCCGACACCAGTAAGATGGAAGCCTTGGTGGGCCAGAGGGGGGAACGGTCCCATCAGTGTGTTTGCAAGGCAGCCCCCACCACTGCGTCACACGCTCCCATTAGATCACAGATATAAGAGGAAATAGATAGAATGCATAACAGACAGATAGAGAATAAGTCTACTTCTTTCATTCAAACTTTAGAAATTATGGAAGTGATTCATGTCCAAATATGGCACCAAAGTTTTCATATATTCGAATTTTTAGAATGTGCAAAGTATTTCTAGACACCGTAACCATACTTCTTAGCCTTCTTTTCTGGCGTCCCATAA
The DNA here is from genome assembly GCA_009735665.1 of Angiostrongylus cantonensis. Classification (NCBI taxonomy): domain Eukaryota; kingdom Metazoa; phylum Nematoda; class Chromadorea; order Rhabditida; family Metastrongylidae; genus Angiostrongylus; species Angiostrongylus cantonensis. The sequence continues at coordinate 1,014,639 of MQTX01000042.1, read as the reverse complement.
ATAACGAGAGTTTTTCCGGGAATGAGGCCATGCTCAGTGATGCCAGACTCATATGGGACCGGCTAAAACGAGCCGCATTAGGAAATGCTTATGGCATCTCATGACTTCATTAGGAACAGTGAATACGCTCCAGACGACCTACGTAGTACTTGCCACCCCACTGCACGTGGTTCAGCACCACATCGCCGTCAATGCTCAGATGGGTGACGTGTTGCAGTGGAACGCGATGTTCGAATGATTTCACTTCTTTCTGAAATAAAGAAAAAACCAAATAGTACAAGTGTGAAGATAGAATGCCGTACAAACCATGCAGAACAAATGAGACCATCTGCTAGACACAACTGTTGTGTCGAGTATTTTTTGTAGGTAATTTGGTTGATGATGACTGAGAGGTACTGCCAGTACCTTTGGGAAAACAGTGGAACTCAAGAACAGAAACTTCATAGATAAGCTTTAATTTGGGGCCTATTCGCGATCAAAAACCGATCACGCGCCACCTTAATATGAAAGAAAAACATGGTTACATCGCGATCTGAAATATCAGGTAACAAAAATGTATCCTTTTTCCTTTTCCTAAATGGTGTATCAAGGGATCTGACCAGCGATTCTCGAACACTTTCGCAAGTGAGTGGGAATTTCTTATTCACGAGATTTTCAAGATTCAAAATTACCACGCAAAGCGCAAAGTATTATGCAAAATTATTTAAAAGATCCAGCAGACTTTACAAAAAGTCATCTTTTGGACAATCCAAATCAAAAGAGATACAGTCTGATCAGAAGGACCATATGAAAATTCGGTGGGGAGGGCGTACTTTGGCTTCGTCATTCAATTAAATGCCTTGAATAAATTGAAGGGAGGTGTCATTAAGAAGATGCACCGCCATAAATGTTCCCTCCAAACACTAGCCCACTAGAAATGTCAATGTTAAAGCCAACAAGGTCTTACGGGGTTACCGTAATCGCGCCCTCATCCTGAACTCTAGCATTTGAGCGTTTAGCGTAGAGAATGTTTCGCCGTTGAAACGCCAATCACTTAAGTCACTAGCCGCAACAACAAAAGAACAGAGGGATTGTACATTTCTTCTCTTTGAGATTTGTGGAATTCAACTCGCCGATGAACAAACACAATGGACTCACGCGATTAACGCAGATGGTGAACTTGTTGTCGTGTGCTCGAATTCGAATGTCGAATCCGTCGCCTTTTTTCACGGGGTTCTTCTGTCGTTCTTCTTTACCCCAAGCTCCTTTCGTGTACGAATTGAACACGAGCTGCAAAACCACTGCTTCTTAAAAACCTGATGACCTCATGAACAGCAAACGTTAGCTTAATGAAATAAAGTATCTAACTCATTTTAACCGAAACTCTATTATTCTGTTGTATAAAAATGAGGGCTAGTTTTGTTAAAATGTGGATGCTCGATGATTTGGCGTTTTTCTGAAACAGTTTTGAATAAATCGACGCACGTTTTAGAAAATATTTGCTTAAAGGAAGGAAGGAATAGGATGCGTGAAAACGACAAAGAATTACTACTTCAATGCAACAGGAAAAAAGTTGAAAAAAAGGATATGGAGAGGATCTACTGGAGAATGAAGAGGCAATACATCAGGGTTGACAATTGTGCAGTACTAGCAGCTAATGTTTTATCCACAAGGATTGCTGACAGACGGATGCAAACCAAGGGATAAAATATCAGTACTTCCCTTCGAAATTACACCCACTTCATCCCAAAACAAAGTCGACCTTTCAAGAAGGCAACATCCCGTTTATGGCTTGGTGAGGACCAAATACTAAGAAAATAAATGAAAGACGAAGGGATCACGAAAGCAGAGATGCTCAGACGAGTATGCTCGTACTCTCATCACATACTGAAGTGCTAATCAGGAATGCTACGACAACGAGTCTATGAGCTCGTAATAGGGAATTCGTCTCTTGCCTTCGAAGTGCATAAAACACATTACGAGGAAAATCGTAAACCAAAAAAAAACGCCGAATAACGGAAACGAGCTCAGACCAACTGCATTTCGTCTTCCGCCTCCATGAAAACCGATGAAAAACGTACACGGACGATGATCCACTCATCGTTTTAGGCGTTTTCTTATGCTTGACATCTACTCAACATTCTTGTATCCTTAACTTCTCCAACATAAAAGCATCGGCGAGACCCCGGTGATTGACGACATTGGAGAACAAGGGCAATTTGCCCGCTTAGCATGCACAAGCAATTCCTTTATAACAGCGCTCATTTTTCTTCCATTAATGACCGAAGAGCACCAAAATCAGCCTTTCTGACAATAATATCGACATAAATCCCAAAACTGTTCATCAGACGATTACAACAATAACCCACCCTCGAACAGATGCGTTTTTGGCAATGCTAGGAGTAAATACATTCCACAATATGTTTATAAACTCCCAACGAAGACACCAGTTATTCATTCAAAGACCGAAAGCAATAAATTCCAGTGGCTAGGCAAGCAATACTTTTCAGAAATGGCAAGTGAAACCACATAGAATTCGTTGTTACTTTTTTCTGTCAACGTGAAGAAAGTAGAACTCACACAAATTTCGCGCCAAGAATTCATATAGCCTAAATAGCGTCGAATCGAGATTATTTTCGAGTACATTTTAGGTTACCATTCAATCACTGCGCCTCCCACACCTACTCAGCGCCGTTCAACAATATGGTCCATCAGAAACATAAAAGGTAGCAGGTTATTTGTGCAAGCGATTCTGCCGTGTCTGTGATGCGGTAAAAGAGTGAGAAGCTAGTTCACTTTGTTTATATTTCACAATAGAACTTCACAAAACCATGTTAATCCTCTGCATTGTCATAAACAGCAGCTGACGAGTCTCCTCAAAAGTTACCTCTGCGACTTTTTTTCGGATAGAGGACAACTCGTTGCAATAATTTCGGGAAGAAAGGTAGTCGAACATTGAAAAAGGGAAACGGTGTAACTCATTTCATGGATAACATTAGTTCACAAAACTAGAATATATACTTTTAAAAAAAAGTTTCTAGCGAAAAGACCCAAAAGCCTAGATTCCTTTAGACCTATGGAATTTGAAAGTGTTTATCTTCGCGGCCAGAAGTCATACACGGTTTCGCCGCAATGTAAACTTGAAGGAAACAAAACTCTGTGTCACGAATGTAAACAAAGACCAGATGGCGGTTTTTTACAATCTAAACATCATCGCATTTGAGAAAACCCAACCAGAAACTATTTGAATGAAACGAGAAAATCCCACCTTTCCCTCATCGAATCGTACACTTACGTGCAGCGGTACATCGTTTCCGCTAAAGTCTGGACTGTCCTTATGGAGATTAATGTTGAACCTGCAATGCTATGAGATGACGCATCTCCTAGGGCTGATACCGTTTCATCTACACCAACCTCTTAGCATCTTCTGCGGTTCTCCCACGAATGATTAGCGTTTGACCTGGCTCGATTTTTTCCGTCAATTTACTACGGTATGGAATATTCTGAAAAAAAGAGATCCAGAACGGTGTCATGTGCTGTGAGGAAATGCAGTCAACTGTAGGCTTTTAGAGATTTCAACAATAAATTGTGTTGGTTAGATTATTCATTAATTATTGTGAATGGCTACAAGTGATTGTTTTGTAACTATACTGCTTTTTGAATAACTAGTTGAGAGAAACGCAGAGCAAGGTCCTCCGTGGGGCAGTGTGTAATGCGCGAGCCCCTGGAAAGGAAAATCGTGGTTCGATCTGGGCCGTGGTCTAAGTCTTGTGAATCTCTCACTATCGTTGCGGTTGATCTCACATAATACCATGCCGTAAAAAATGTAGTAGGCAGTAAATAAAAAACTAAACATATTCCTCTTTCTTTACAAATATGATTTTTGAAAGGACTATCCGTGGCGCTTATAATATGATGAAATTCATTTTTCGCTCAAAAACTTTACTCCAGGCGGCTGAAAAATAATGGAAGATACAAGCTAATAAAACAAACATACTTAATCACAGAACTACAATGAGCTTCTAAGTCTAACCCTCTCGCAAGATTTTAATCGATCGCGACGATAGTGGGATTTTTAGGAGAAAATTTTGTCAATAAATTTATATAGGGATAGAAACTAATTGCTGAGGCTAATGGTTGTAGAATGGTTGTCACAGCTATAAATGTGAGCAGGGTAGTGAACGAATCGAAAAGCAGCTCCTCATGGAAAATTGAACAGCATGGATGTAACTAAATAGGGCTACTTTCCACATGTTTCCTTGCTGTCCTACAAGTTACCGTTCTGCTAATGTTTTACTTCGTAAGTGCAATCCGACCAGGACTGTTGCATTAAAGAAAATGCAAGAATCGATTGAGAGCATTAGAATGCGATGACAAGAGAGCGTAGCCTAAAATTCACATAACACAAGACAAATTCGTAACGCAAAATTCGAACTCTTCCTAGGAAATCCGAAGATACAAACTGTCATGATCTGGTAAGTACTCATAGATCATTGTTCTGTATCTCCTTATTCTGGCAAAAATGAAAATGATAAAAAAGTACGAAATATTCACAATGTATTTGGCGCAGTGCCATAATGTTGGCATACGGTTGGAAACGTTCAACACAGCCGCCGTTGATGAGGCACGTCGAGGAGACGTGCACGACCAAGTGGAAGGTCGTTTGGTTCTGTCGATTCTGTTGCAGATGGAGTTCCGTAGTACTTCAACAGTTAAATAAGATGGCCACCAAAAAAGCAGCTGTACGAATAATTTGGGACGGATGCTGCTGAAACACTGATTTAGAAACGGTAGCGTTAGGGGGTTGCAGTAGCGCAGAACATTTGATTAGCCCCCAATACTACAACTCAGTCATTCACTACAGTAGCAGAAATATGAAGTCACAAATACTTTTCCCTGCACGGAAAACTGCAGAAGACGTTCGCTGTCTGGAAGCCAGACACATTCATGGGGGCGTGGGAGCTCGAGAGAGTTGTGGGTGGGGGCGTGTCCACATCAATGGAAGTATATGGACTTGAAAAATGGAGATTTATCCAGGCCACTGGCCTCTCCTCTTTTCTTTCCTCCAAAATCCTTAGAAGTTCGCATCGAAAAAGAGCAAAATTAGCTATCAAACTCGAAATACGATTTCGAAATGGCGCTCTCAAAGCACCAAGTCGTTGAAGGAGTTAAACGCAGATATGCAGCATTTGGTTTCAACAAACACCAACCAATCCACTGAAAGCATAATGAAAGTATAAGGGCTTGAAAAATGGGGATTTATCCAGGCCACTGGCCTCTCCCCTCTTCTATCCATGCTGATCTTGATGCGTACAAAAGCTCACGACAGGTGCTGTTAAAGCAGTTGTAATTCTTCAACTACTCTAACAAATTTATTAATACCAAATATAGGAGCTAAAAAATGAGCAGATTAATGGCCCCTATTAAGCCATGATATGACTACAACATGCTCGTGATCGTCCTTTGTTATTCTTCAGGAAACTGTTTCTTAGCCTAAAACTTATCACGCCTAGCTATCTGTCCATTCCCGTACAGAATCAGCGCAGCCTCCCCTTGATTTGTTTATTTGATTGTCGCAGTTTGCTTGAGCATAAGCCATAAATCCAACCACAGACTGATTCCGATCGATAGTACATGGCATGCATGCTTTTGATAACAAACACCCTATCAAGTTTGGAATCACACAAACTTACAAACCCAGTAAAACAGCATGGGTCGATGAAAAAACTAAGAACTAAATAAGAAATAGGAGATAAGTTCTTCAAAATCTGCAGCTTATAATGAGGAAATCGTGTCGACGTGTTGAAGATGGAATGAGCTGTATGCTGTTTGAGCGTATCATCGTCTTGCAAGCAGAGGTCGTTTAGCAGAGTGTGATTCAGCAGAATGTGTTTCAGTTATGGAGGAATTTGAAAGAGCTAGAGTTATGTATCCTCGAATAGAAAAGGAACGACAAAGGGACTGACTGGATCTCGTACAGCAATAAAAAACTGCAAAAAAAGAACACTTAGAGAAGTTTTCATAAAAGAAGTGATGTGAGAAGGAGCTCTGTGGAAAATCGGTTGAATCGCACCTAGAGTCAAATGATTTGAAGTAAAACTAAGGTTGATTAATAAACAATATGAACTGAAACTCACAAACGTCTTCTCGACCATGTTGTTTTGGAGGTGCTGCGGTAGTTTAACGGTCCTGAAGTCACAAAAAAGGATACTTTCGATAGAAACAAGATCAATTAAACGACGAGTTGAAAAAGCTATCTCAGAGAGCAGAGTATCCTTTGTGAGCGTTTTTTCATTATCGTATAAGAGAGAGCGACGAGGAGGGCGTCGACGAATAAGAGGACTTCAAAGGATGCTCAGGAGAAGCAATGTAGAGAAAATTCTGCGGGGGAGGATTTATAGCTGTTGAACACAAGTAGACTTCTTACGAGAGATTTCATAGATGTATGCTATGTTGTGCAGTATAACTTCTGAAGCTACAGATTTCTTATCAAAAATATGATGGGAGTCCCACTCGTGTTGGGTAATTCACTAGAACCATGAAAAACCTGCAATGGCTGAGTGAAGCTGAACACCTCGATGCTCGAAACACTTGGCACTGATCACTTCTAACAATTTTTAAAGACATGAATTTTTATAAAAAAAAACACAGGATAAATCTCTAGAAGTTTATCAATCCCTGAGGGATGCGCCATGCATTCGACTTCATTAAGCATCGTTTGGAAGTGATTGAATGTGCATCTGGCTTTTTACAACGAATAGCGGTGGCCTTCCGATGTATCCAGTCAGTGCTGCTATAAGTCTGCTACTAATCTACCGACCCCAGAAGGATGGAAGGCTTGGGGAGGCTGGGGCGCAGAGATCAATCTCATGTTTAGTCTGGGCGCTTCCGACCAATGCGCTACAGGCGCCATTTTTATACAAAAAACAAATCAGTCAGCAAACCTTAAGTCCCAGTCGCGATGAATTCGAGAACGAAAACTCTGAGCAACTCACAGAATCACAGATTTGACAGATAAGGTGCTTTTCGAGCGTCTCAGACGAACCATCGTGGCCGATATGCCAGAAACATTCGCGCCTTTACGGCTTTATAGCCATAGAGTCGTGAAGTCACTCAACAAATATAGAAAGCAATAACGAGCAGAGTGGTCATCCCTTCCTGTCTCCTCACCCAGTCATCTCACTTCTTTCTAATATAAATGGGGCAGTTAATCCAACACAGAGTACAGGGAATCGCTAGCGGATTTAGAACGTCGAAAACAAATAGTACGTTTCATTGTGGTAACAAAGAACTTCCGAAAGCAAACCGTGAATATCTACGATCATCTATTAAATTTTACACTCACTTTAAATCACAGAATGCGAAAATAATTGAAGTAACTGGACCACAATTATTGGGGAAACTATTGGGATCAAATAATATATTGAGTGAACCGACTACGAATGGTCAAGGGAGCTACAGGACCTAGATGGAGCTCACAGTTTACAGATGTAGAACCGGTACTGACAAGTCCTGAAGCCAAATCACACTGCTTTCAGAAAGAGTAACAAGTGTATATGATGCGTAAATCATACCATGTCAAATAGGCTGCGGAAGAGCTGTTGCACTATCAACGAGAACACTGGGTCTCAAAGGTCAGATGCGATATGTTTCTTGAACTTTTCTATCTGCGCTGATTTGTGCTAACCAGATCAGTCGCGTTGGCGGGTGATTGCGGATGACACTGTTAGATAGAAAAACCAGTTGAGAGGCAGGGAAAACGAAGGACCCGCATGATGTGGCACAAATCGGCATTGAACCCTAGTTAAGCTAAAGCTGTAGAACAAATCGGAATGTTAGGATGTTACACAATAGCGGCACTTTTCTTAGAGTGGTGAAACAAATGTTACGCTTAAGAATGAGACAACCACTACACCAAAAACACAATTCGTGCTATAAAAAGAGCTCTTACCATTAAATCCCCTTATATTCTTTACAGCAATTGCCATGGAACTAAGAGGCTCATTCAACAAAAAGCATTTGACCGATGGATTCTATCAAACGCCTGGAAGTTTGCTAAAACTTTGAAAAGGTCAAATCACTAGCATCGGTCTACGTTTTACAGCTACAAGCTTTCTAGAACCAAAGAAAAAATGAGGAAAAGAGAACGAAAAAAGCCAAGAAATCGGGAAGAAATCGGGAATTTTCTCGAAGAAATTTATTCTGGTGCATTGCAAAAGCTGGATCAGCAACGAGTGTACTTTATACTACGGAAAGTATTTATATGATTTATCATAAATTTCCACCTGAACTGTTCCACCTGAAGCTTCTATTAAAGTTGTTTTAGTAGTACACCTCGTAAAGACTTTATCAGTTTGTCAGTCAATATCCAGCCCAGATCAGTGCAGGAGCTACCCAGGAGCCAACCTCAGTTGTTCTCAGCCGTCACGCTAAACGAGCCAGCAACTCGCTGTCATCTCTATTTAACGTCTCTATTTTTATCGACTTTACGATATTCTTTGAAATTGGTACAACCAAGAGGCAAAAACTGCAAAACTGCAACGGACTGTGCACGAAGACCACTCGAGCACAAACTGATTTTTGGAAGTCAACTGAAAGCAGCTGTCAGTTCATCAAACAAAAATTTTTCATGAAAATGTCCTAAGTTCCTCTTTCAAATTGTTCTCGTGTGGAACAGACATCACATAAACGACCGCAGTCTGAGGAAGACCCTTTGGCCGGGTTTGGCACTACTCGAAATGAAAGCAACGATTCCAACAAAAAAAAAAATCCTCTATACAGACTATTCGTTTCGTAGTTGTCCAATCCTGGTGCCAATTTCACTTGAATATTAAAAATGGTCTCCACAATATGACAAAAGCGGAACGGCAGGGGGCCGGAAGTGAAGAAGCATTTGGTGGCGTATGAAGCGTGGAAAACGACACCGACAACAACAATGGGATCACGGGAAGGAAAAAAACAATGAAAGAAGAAAGTCAAACGAAACGGAGAAACGGGGTGGGTTCAAGGGCGAATTTCCTCTTTGGACATTGTTTTTGCAGATCCACGTGATGGAAGCAAAGGCGACAAGATGTTAAAAAATTTATGAAACTAAGCTGCCTCGGTCTCCTCCTGAATCCATTTCTAATCGACTTTACAGCCCTGGCGAGAGGAAGAACAAGACAAACCAACGGGTGTGACCTAATCATAAATTTTTACACAAATGCTGCTATAAAACGACTAGTTGTTATGGCGATAGAAGAATACACCATAAACAATTTTAAATCGATTCTATGACGACTATAACATTCCAATTCACATTCACTAGGACTACTCCCAATGAAAAGTAGAATGGTACGTCCTTCTTTTCCCAGGACTTCCATGGAAGCTACGATTGAAGCAACTCACGCAGTCGTAAGAGGTTACGGTAACAGACTGTTACAGTCTGACTGAAGTGTTCTTAACCTCCGTTTCGAGCCAGATTAATATGGTGTGAATAGAACTTTGGCATGAGAAGAGATGTTTTTCGAGCGCCAATTGTTTGGCCAACGACCGTTCTTCGGAGGATCATGGGTGGTCCAATCGTGACTGGATATCCGAACGGAAGCAAACTCTAGCTCTAAAGGCCGCAACAGTAGGTCGGCCTCCTAGTGTAGAAGGAGACCCAATAAAAAAAAAACGGGTTAACAAGAAGTGACTGCGAATCATAGGACATTTGAACATTCCTAGTCTTTCAACTCGCATTGTAGAGCCAGGGAAAAACACAAACAGCCAATGTACATTGTGTTTATCGAGTGTAATACCTCAGAATTTCCGGTCTATGAAGATAATTGGGATTCGCTGGTGTAAACACCATCGACTGACGTCGCTTGCACATCACCAAGGTATTACTGTAGATGACTTACAAGAGATATACGACTGAAATCAACAAGGACACAAGGGCTCTGCAGCTCTGCAATGTTAATAGCAGCCGTGATGACCGCTATCGAATCCCCTAGGCCAGCTTTATTGGGTTTCGTAGCACTTGGTGAGCAACACGCTACAACTACCGAGTGACAAACAAACCGCGAACACTTTTTCGGATTCCCTTAGATACCAGATGGTGTTTGCATTGGCCTGAAACCCACTTCCCTGACTTTTTCACGAAACCCGTAAACAGCGCTTATTACACAGAGATCACAACCTCAGCGAAACAGTTCACCGTGAAGTTGAGTACATAACTCCGTGAAGCTCTCCAATGTCAATAGCAGTCGTGAGGACTCGCGAGAATAGGCAAGAAAAAAGCGTGCGGCACGGAAAAGTAAAGAGCTGGGAATTCCCATTACGACAAACTGGCCTTGCAGTCGACGGATGACGCGCAATACGTGGGTGGTTGGCACATGGCCTGGATTAGAGCCTCCTTTTGGCGAGCGGCCAAGGCGAGTTGCAACGCTAGGGCGTCGCGGCGTGGCGGCAGCGATCGATGGTTTACCTCGCCCGGTTGCCCGCTGCCGGCGTGTCGGAGCGGAATTAGTTCCCGCGCCGACGCCGGTAGACCACCTAGGAGGGCCGGACAACACAGCCGGTCTGGGAGATCCCTTGGTGGACTCGTTTCTTCTGGAACTGAACTGCCGTGAAAATTGTCCGCTCGTTCTGAGTACGAGACTCTTCTCATTTTGACCAACGGCGGTTTTTGGTTAGTAGCGAATGCTTCTATGACTGCGAAAGATGTTAAAGTGATGGGCGACCTATGTTACTCTACTCTACTTACGACAACTGCGATGTATCACTCACAAAGTAGCAAAGGGAACTACTGGAGCAGTGCTTGGAATCCTGTTGGTCTTTTTACCTTGGCGATTACCGTATCCTGTTAGAGACACTGAGCAGCAAAATTTTCGCTACAATAGTTTTAGAATTTCAATCCGAATCAGGTTTTTAGTTAAGAGATCTGATTCGGACGGGATGACCCTGTAGAGAACTGGAGGATCTTTTGACGGAAGTACATTTAAGCTGAGTGTTTTTAATAACCCTCATTTAGAATGGATAGATACTAACAGCTCACTAAATTCATTATTTTACTACTTTTCTATCCCATAACTGATAAAAATCTAGCAGAGATAACTGACGACAGGTTGGTCTCCTTTTTGTAAGCTTAGTATTTAAAGAAAAAGATTTCGGGAAATGAACTTGTACTGTGATGGGAAGACTTGGGAAGGAAAAAAAAAAAACGAAGTTTGGAGACGTAAAATGCAGTGAAAGACAAAGGCCGATTGCCGGCGAGCGAGTATTCGGTGCTTCAGAGAGTACGTGATGGGATAGCGACAAACAAGTATACATAACAATATCATAGCGGAGCGAGTAAATAGTCGCTGACGGCCGGCTGTGACGCAAAACATCGCCGTCTCGGGGCACGTGCACCACGACCTCGCCCGCAGCTGGCTGCCAACAACACTGTCTCGCACACGGGACCTCTTCATTCAGCCAACATGAGTCGCACATGGGGCCTTTTCATCCACCCGGAATGACCCACACATGGGACTTCTTCGTCCACCCCACATGAGCCACACATGGGACCTCTTCACTCAGTAAACATGAGCCACACACTAGACCTCTTCATCCAGCTAGCATAAGCTGTCCGATCAGAAACTACACCGGAGAGTAATTCTCAAGCCCAATATTCTGTTAACCTCGGCAATGATCAATAATTTCCTGTTTGCTTGATGGGTACACACGGGGTTTCTATTATATTATTTGTTTACAATAGCTGACATTTCGGCGCATATCACCTTCTCCAGAGCCTGAAACTGTCTACTAAATTGCAATCTCGTTAGCTACACACTTCCGCAGCCTCAACAGGAAAACCCCAGACCTAAGGTTCAATAACATTGGACACGTACTCTTTCGATTTGTCACCGTTTTGTTCTTTATAATTCTTTCACTTATTCTTGGAGACCAGCCACATAGAGCTTGAAACGCTGCGAAATGGGCCTCGTTCATGTTAAGGAAATCAGTTTGAGAAATCGGATGAGGTCATACGCTGTAAAAGGCCACTCATTCCTGCGATTCATCTTTGGATTTTTGGAGCTGACCCGAAGAGATGTCGTGTTCCTTTTGTTAGGGCTATGAAAGTGTTTTGTACTTTGAAATTTCCGAGCTCTGACGAATGCCGAATCCGTCGAAATGTTATCCAGGGTGAAATAGATACTGTAATAACAGCGTCGTGTCTGCTTATAAAAAAAAGAAGTAAATTGCACAAAAGAGTTACTGCAGATCGGTGGTAGATGTCCAGCGCAGCGCACTTCTGGAAAGTTGCTGTAGACTTGGATAGGTGGAAAAAACACCAAAATCAGAACATCTTGGATCAATGCGATGACAAACAGATAAAACAAAACACCATGACGTCATCTTTCCCAAAAAACGGAGTTATCTGCATGTGCTAACATCAGAATGTCCAAAAACAGACGACAGCCATATGTTATGAGGTGCTGCAGGGTTCATTACGAGGTTTTGAATCGCACATTGATGTGTTATCGGAAATGTTTTTGTTTGGGGATGGGCGTGTGGGACACGTGTTCATAGTGCATCCGATTCGGAACTATATCGACTAATCAACACCCACTTCCATGGCATAAGTTTTCCATGAAGAAACTGCATTGAGGTTGAAAGTCATGTAATGGATATCCGCTCTCTTTCAAAACATTTTTCTGAGAGCTGAAAAAGTAATTTATACATATAAAGTGCAGTTGATCACTAATGTTATGCACTGATGTTCTCGGTGACCAATGCTAAGAATGATCGAATGATCGCAATTACATATAGGTTTTATCGTCTGCTCATAATACCTAAGACCCATCTTTCTTCTTAGTCTAGTAATTTTCTGCGCCGCTGCAACTGCACGCTGGCATGAAAGTTCTCCAGGTAACCCACGCAGGTTTGTCTTGTTAAGTTTGAAAACGGTCTTTCCTAGTGCTGTTGCAAAATGTTGAATTATCGTTATAGTATATGATGCACTTATACTCACTAGAGGTGCACCATCCGTTAAATGTAGCGGTTACATGTGTCCCTTGGTCGTCACCTGCCTGGAACACCTGACTCTCGATACCTCGACCTATGCGGCAGCGTCTCTGATCTTTGCTCATCAAAATAGGTCGGGTCTTCGGATTCCTTCTCTCACTTGCGTGATACGTGATACTTCTATTTACCCCATCATATAAGACACCTGTACAAGTACCCAGGTTTCCGAGGGGCACGTTAGGAACAAAATAGTTAACATTCTACTCACAGAACAAGTTGTCTTTTGGTCTCTTCATTGCTTTCTCAATGCTCCTTTAACGAAGCCGATCGCTTTCTTTTGCTCAGCTCTGAATCTAAGCCATTCATCATGTCGACTGCTCGACCCAGATACGCGTAGCTCGAGCACTCGGAGATATCTGTTCCGTTCATCGACAATGGGGCATCGAAAGCGAATCCATTCCTTCTAAATATCATTTTCTTGAGATTTAACCTGTTTATCTCTATAAGTGCCGTCGAAATCGGAAACCTTTCATTCTTTTGGGCTAATGCCTTGTGCCGTGTTTTTGCTTGGTGAAAAACAAAAGCTGTAACCAATGGGAAATCAGTATAGTCAGCAACCGTCCTGTATAGAAGGATACCGCCATGTGAAGCTACTTTTTTTGAGGGGTGCTCCATTCAAGGAGATTCGACTCGATACTACAACGAAAACCTCACATTGCAAGGACGACTGTAAACCACCGAAGTGGATTAATCGACTGTATGGAAGACAGAGATGTGGAAACATTGGGCAAATAAAGAGTTTTATGAATTCGTCGTTTTCTCTCTTAGCAATCGCGAGGTTGTTAAACAGCATATGTTTACTTCCAAACAATAACATACATACAACACAATCGAAGCTGACGTTTCGGAAGGATCGCCTTCTTCAGAGCCGCTTTTTTTAGATGACTTCCAATGAGGAAGACAGATGAAAAAAGAGTTTTATAACAGCGTCCTATAAGGTGAAGACATCAGATTTTGATGTTATAACAACGACGTCATCAGGAAAGCGAGAATGTTGTAGCTACTGAGAATCGACTCTGACTTCTATGTTATCTCCTTGCAGATCTCTCATGACATTCTTGAGAGTGGCGCTAAATAATTTTGGCGAGATAGCATCGTCTTGTTGATTCTTTCTGTTTACACCAGTGACCATGTGGTCGTAGAGTGGTAAAATTCGTTATATGACTCATGAAGGCTCTCTATCTGTGGAACAACGACATAATGACTGCCTTCCAAGATTGCTTCTGCTGTCTCGATCTAGTGGAAGACTTGCTTTAAATAACTGAGAGTAGGATGAAAGGTCCATTGCACTTCTTTGACAATTCAATGACCTTTACAATCGTATGTTGTAATCCAGTGTGCACAGTCGTTCTCGGCTTTGAAACCAAGTTTGCTTTAACGGCTGTACTTCTCCCACTGATTTACTAAGATTGCTGGAGATGATTCTTGTGAAAAGTTCCCTTCTTGATCAACAACACCATTTTGCTTGCCTTCCAATGACTATGAATCCTTGCATTCAGAAATCTAGGGTGCGAAAAAACCGAGCCTATGAGTTGCTGATGATCGGCTGTAGATTCTTCAGATGTTAGCGTTGAATATTGCCCTGAGTGGATGCTTGCACTTCAAAAGGAAAAACCGCTAAGACAATATTTCCTTCTCCGTGATATAAATAGATATATACGATAGAAATGAAAGTGGATGGAGTCGGCTTTCAACATTTCCATAAAAGAACTCGTGGTTGACGTTTCTCCTTTGAAGGTAGGAACGACTGAATCTGAGTTCGAAATGCAGTACCCAGATTCTGTGAGTATGACCACTGTACTCCTGTTATCATCTTTTTTGGTTTTTGCCTCGATGTCTAGTGGCGGAGTTTTGTGGTAAATTTTCGATCGTCCTCGGTTCGTGTGACGCTACATTGGAGTGCAGTGGAGTATGGCTTTAACGCAACTGAAGACAGACATCCTTGATGACTTTCTAACTGAGAAGTCGAACGCACTTCTCACAGATGTAGTCAATAATGATATTTCTTGAAAAGCCAATCAACGAAGTTTCATCTACTAGAAATTGAAAATGAGTAGAAGAAAAACAAGCTGAGAGAGAGGCGAAACAAAGGGATTGTATGGTGTGGTGGTAAACCCCGCTAGCCTCGGAAAGGGTAATAGCGTGTTCGATAACCACTGCAGACACCTGCGCTCCGGCGTTTTGCAAATATCTCAGCGTCATTGTGGTTGTATTTCACATAATACACTGTCGCAAAAGAATTTTAGTAAGCAATGAATAAAAAAGATGACATTGTAAAGCTTCATTTCTTCAGGTTCCGCAGCCTTCTTTCCAACAAGGTGTTGGTGAGACCTTTTCGAGTATCTGAGCACAATAAATTGAGCACATCTTGCGCTTTTTTATTGCGCTTTTTCGTTATGATATTCTTTATCGAGAGAGTTCCTTGTTCGGCAGAGAAAGGGCCTTTGTAATTCAGTGTTGCCATGAGTTACTTACCACAATAAACGGAGAGGACTCTTTCCTTTTCCGGTTCATTTCTTTTGCAGCCTCCGTTGTGAAATTCCTCAGACGTTAGCCTGGGAAGAATTATGGCACCAAGGTCAACAAAGAGCACTTTGCAAAAAGTTGCCTCTACTGTGGAACCTGACGTCATTTTCTCAGTGATTTCTCAGTCGGCATAGGTCCATATATTCTGAACCATAAAAGCGGATCATTAGTTGTTCAATAAGCATGTTGCTGAAAAATCATATGCAATTCCTTTAACCTAATCTCATCATTGTTTAACATCTTGCTCACTACGTGGCGATGCGCCATATAACCTCGCGATTACGCGTTTCCGGACGCCTTTCATTTGCATCTAGTGCGCGCAAAAGCAGCACGGTGGACTTCGTTCATTCTAGAGAATCCAAGACCGTCGCAGTTTTTTTTGGGTATTTGTAAAGAACGTAGACATAGTCATTCTCATTTCCGCTCTGCAGTTGACACCTTGTGAGACCCACAGTCAACGGCTGCGATCTGATCCACCCGTTCTCCACACCGTGGTCTATATGTTATGCGAGGCAACTTCGATCCTCGATCGTCCACATAGGCTAGAGCATTACTTATTTCTCGTCTCAAGTACGTAATATTGCATGCTCCTAACGTGCTCGGGCGAGTGTGGCAGAGTGGTCAGAGGTGCCATGCAACACACACGTGGATTCGATTCCCGTGCCCATGGCCCACCATGCTCTCCATTCCTCCGGGGTCGGCAAATTGGTAGCAGACTTATCTGGGAGGATAGCAGCACTAGCTCGATACATCGGTAGGCCAACGCGAGTCATTGTATAGGCCAAGTATGCATTCAATCACCTCCAAACGATGCTTAATAAGTTGAATGAATGGCGCATCCCTCAGGGATTGATCAACGCCGACAGCTTTATCCTTTATCCTTTAAACCGACTGAATAGCTCATCATGGTACTTTCAAAAATTAAACCATTTGCCTTAGGCTTCCTGAAAAGCACATTCCACAACGGTGAGCGATCTTTCAACCAGCTTATGTAGTGCCCAGATGTGCAAGACGTGCACTAACATATAACGGACTATCAGAAGGTATTGGTCAAACGTGGCGGCACGAATAGGAGACCTATACTTCAACAACAAAATGCTAATCTATCGGTGTGGCATTTTTCGGAAAATTTGGCCTCGTGCAAGTTCGAACTGCGGTTTGACAACCGATCACTAGCAGGAAAGGGCCAATGCTTTCCGCTTCTGTTGGTATTTACCAAACTTTTATGCACTCATGCTCATTCAATCACGTTAGAGAAAAATCAGAACTCAGAGTTCAAAGCGATCGGCATACGACGGACGACTAACCTGGACAGTTTAATGGTTTATCGCCGAATAATTGCATGAATTATCGCAAGGTACCATAACCAGTTTATGACCAGCAAACGCTGTAACGATGTAACCACTTTTCAGAACGACAACGTTTAATGAGTGAATTAATGACAAATTTCCAAAAACATGTCATATTCTTTTCCTTGACCAGGCTCATTTTACCTCTGCACCATACCTATCGCTGCGTGTTTCAGCAGTTTTCTTTGATGTTCTTTTCCACGTTTTTCTAAGTGGATAGGATTGCAAATTCTGGTTTTGTCCAATTGGTGGCAACCTATGACCTCAACCTGTTAGCGATCTCCCGTCCATCATTTGATCGTCTTCGATTGAAGAGTATCACCAAAATCGATCATATTTGACACAAGGAGCTATTCAGAATGGTGGATCAATCCCTTAGTGGCTTTTCCAGAGTGTATTGCCTTCACAATAGGAAAATCCTTCTTCTGTCCGACTTCTTTCATTTCTTCCATCGATAGCTATTGCCATTCTTGCCGTCGTATGTAAGAAATTCCCTGCTTAGTGTACATAAGTTGCAAATAGCAAAGAAAAGGTTGAACTGCTGAGAAAACTGCGAGCTAGAATCTTTTAATCTTTTAAAAATGTTAGATGGAAGTTATAGTTATAATGCTTCACTTTTTATTTGCTGCCCACCATAATTTTTCACGGGCAGGGTATTATGCGAAATACCACCACAGTGGTGCTGAGGTACTTGTAAAACTCCGAACCGCAGGTGTATGCGGTAGGGAACGAACGCGTTATTACCCTTTTCGGAGGCTAACACGTTCGCTACCATACCATATAGGATTTTCGTTTCGCCTGTCTCTTTGTGGCTGTAGTTATAATATAAAATATGTGTGTAGAAATATCCAATATAACAACATATAAGAATAAAAGGGGTATACATAAAGCCAAAAGGGTAGAAAAACTCGTAAAGTTAGCGCACCCGGCTTCATGATTCAACATCTTCACAGGAAAAGTATCGATAGAAGCCAATTCATCTAAGAAATCCAAGTAGATTAGGTATTCTAATGCACATTGTATTTTTGAATAAAAAAGACAATTTTTCGGTCCGAATTGTCCGATCCATTGAGTTTATGATAATTATGTCTTCAAATATCCACGATCTAAATCTAAATTTATGTTCGTAGCCGCAGGGATAGAACATTTGGTCCGAGTAGTTCTGATCCATGACCGAAACAAGATTGCAATTAGCAAAGCTTGCCGAGAAGCAGAACCCGATTCTACTGTTTCTGGTGAAAAGAAGCTTCGGAATTGCTGAAGACAACAGCTTTCGCTCGTGGTAAACTGAAAAGCACTCGGAGACGACGGCGAATCGTTGGTGTCAGTGGACGGTTCCATGTGTTTGCGCGACGACGGCGATGGCAGCGGTGGCATTTGAATGAGATTCGAATTCCTCTGATCGTCAAGCCACGTGTTCCCGTCTCCGTCCATCTGTGCTTATTTCTGTTGAGTTCACCGCCTGAGATCGTTCTACGACAAGCTGATTCGAGAGATTTTAATAGATTTTGCCCTTACTTCAGAAAAAAATTTAGCGTCATTAGCATTAAGATGTTGGATTGTGGCTAAATACCACCTTTTTTGATTTTATGCCAAAGGTGATGGCATTTGTGACATCCAATTGTAGGGCAAGGGCTTAACCCTAGCGCCAAGCAGTCGTGAAAACTTCCGTTATAAACGAAGCTTTTACAGAACGAACGACTATTCTTCCTAGCAGCATCAAAGAAAATAGAAGCCGACAAATGGAGAAAGGTAAGTCGTGAATTGAGGATAGCTTCGATAGAATAGAGAACGTGTTTCTCGTCAAAACCAACCACAATTGTCGGTACCGGCACAGAAATGTGAGCGGTCGCGGGGCGAAACTGGTTTGTCGTTCAAAGTGGGTAGGTGGAATTCTCGACTTCCAAAAGGCGGAAACTTCAGCTCATTCGGAATTGCAATTGGGAGAATTCCTATTCCTATAGTGCTTATGTTTACGAAGTTTTTAATGATGTTCTCATACGCTTGGTATTTCACTTTAGTTTGCCATAGCACGAATAAATGCAAGTGTACGAGATTTTTAAAATCTATCTGTTATAAAGGTGGACGGATAACACAGTGGTAATGAAGCCCGTCATTACGAGCGTGGTGCTAGTTCGATGCAGCTTCGGGCCAACCAAGCCCCTTATCCCTCCGGGGTCGAGAAATTGGTATCGGACTTGTCTGGGAAAAAATCGCTCTCTGCAATCCAATTGTGAACGCTTCAGCTCGGCTATCTCACGACTCCAAGTAGAATTGCTTGACCAATATTCCATGGCATTCAAGATGAAATGAAAATCCTCAAGCAACAACTGAAGCCAGACGTAAAAGTTGGAAGATCCTTGTAGACAATGGATGCGAGGAAACGAATCGAATGTAAGAAGTGCAGTGATCCGCCTAGTAGATGTGAAGACGGGTCACATACAATAAAATAAAAAAGAATAAAAAATCTGTTATGAAATAAACTGCATGCAGTACGCGAAGCATTTAAGTAATGAAGTACTTACACTGCGTAAATGAAAGGATTTGAAAACCAAAGATATTGGAAGTAGGTAGGTAAACCCAAATCTAACGAATGAACAATTATTTAAGTTCTTTGTTAACCGAAGAGAAAGAAGCGTCGATAACACGACTGAATGTCAAGGTGAACGACAATTTCAAGTGTTTTCTGATTTGCTATTTTTAAGCGATTACGAAAAACAACACGTGAGCAGAGGCTAGTGGGTGGGAGTGGTTGGGTTGCCGGACGATTCCCCTCTGTCGACGGCGACCACTCAAATGTAATCGTACACTTTCGAACTTTATCTTTCGGCAACAGTAACGAAGTAGCATGGAATAGGAAACTATTCGACATTGATTGATTTCTTAGGAATGCCCCATGTATGCCACTTGCTGGAAAGCACCGAGTGCCGATTTTTAATTTATGGTTTCTGCTCACAGATCAAGAGTGTATATTGCGGATCACCTCTAACCACTGCGCTATGCACCACCGCAAAGTGGTAGCAAATAATAAAATAAAGCCCATTAGTGTTTTTGAAGGGCTGTGAATGCGCAACCTTATAATGCATGAAAACGCTGGTAGAAGCGAGGAGACGTTTTTCCTGAATTTTCTCACTGTATGACGCTCTCCTTTTAGACTTTGTTCTGCATCCTCAACTTCAATAGTTTTACATCGTACTTTTCTGCAACCATAAAGTTGGAAGAGCAGACAATAAAAGCGTAGGATTACGTGGTTGGAAGCGAAGTCGATAAAATGTAAATAAACATGAAGAAGGGAGTCGTAAACTTGATGAAGCACTCGTAAGATGACAGATCAGTGATAGACGTTTTTCAGAACAAGATGTGGCTTTAGGTGTTGTAAGATTATTGTCTTCCTTAGAGCCGGTCAACCACAAAACTCGTTGTTGCTCGCCGACGGCGGCTGTGCATATTCCTGGGAGTTGTCCTTGTAATATGCCAATACCAAAACGAAATAGAGTAGATCATCCATCCACGAACTCTGCTGAAGTTTCTTACTGAGTCGCCTTAGTGTTTACGAGATCGACGCCCTTTTCATAACAAGAATGGCTCTACGAAATTTTGATAGCACTCCATTTCAAAATTCTGTGAAGTCATGTCCACTTAGAAATTTATGTATGAGGAATCAACCAAAGGTTACCTAAATTTAAAAGGTGACCAGCGACAAACTACGAGCGAAACTATTGCGGTTTATAATCTATCCATAACGTCTGTTCAGTTAGGCACTGTAATAAATTCCACTTGTCTTCACATACTGCTCGGGTTCCAGAACTTCGTTCGTTGCATTGTAAACGCCTTCCACATTGTGGATTACGATACCGCTTGACATCGTTATCCTCCCTCATTTATATGCTCGTGTTCTCACATGTATTTCAAACTCAGCCATGTTGCCTTGGCTCGGGACTCGGGTTCTCGCAGGACGGCAGCTATTCCTGCGACGGCAGTGAGTACTGCGCCTCGTTGACCGACCGACCAAGTCAATCACTATTCAGTAGTCATTATTCAGTAAGTATTACTATTTGCATATGGAGTAAATCGAATTTGACTGTAATATTTGTTTGAACCATTAATTCATCAATTACTTGCCTATCGGTATTTCACTAATTAAAAATGTTTGATATTAAATGACAGGCCTACAAAAGTTTTTGACGAGTTTCATAGAACCGGGATATGCTATACTGTATATCTAGCAATATCAGTCACTTGGCTTTCAGGCATGGATATCTCGCATTTGCGCCAGCCGTGAAAAGGCAAATCAAACCAGTGAGAAACAAAATCAACAAGTCATAATCACAAGATCCAAACAAGGGTGATTGGGCCACAAATCGGAGAATCTAGGACATTATAATTTTCTTAGATTTCACTTGACGATGTCGCTTTAAAAAAGCTGGTGATACCTTATTGCTACGCGTACGATCACAGTGACCTAGTTTTTCTTTACAGAAGTCAGTAACTGTGTTAAGAAAAGTGTGGCATCAGTTGGTTATGGACAAGAAATGACCATGATCAATGCAGTTGAACATTGCTACTAATCGGATACTCAGTGCAGAACCACCGAATCCAAGAGACATAGAGGTAGACGGACAGGACGGGACTGAGTGACATTGAGCTGGTTGACATCGATGGCTGTTATTGCTATACTTCACACCGGCCATATGTGAATGCCACTAGTCGGGGCTATTCAAATTCTACAAGAAGAAGTGCACACTCGGCAGGTTGGTGGTGTTTATGGCCGGTAAACAGAAGGACGTTTATGATTATAGGACAGATTGTACGGTAATCTTTTCATCGAATCTTTTCATTCGTCGACGATCATCATAGAGGCTAAGGGATATTCAATGTCAAAGAGACAAGTCTGACCTCACGTACACGTATTCTTTTCTAGCTAGATACTCGAAGCTTTGAAGGCTAACTCTTAGCTTTTTTTTGTAGATTATCTTTATTATTGCCTCTTTATTTGTAGAATATCTTTACAAATCACGCCATGAGAAATATGTTGTTCGTTTTTTTCATAGATTCGTAAGGCAAGAAAATCAGCCTGTATTGTAAGTTATCCGTCGTATTAATTAATTAATTTACTTTCAAATCTAACAGAGAAGATTCTAAAAACCGTGTAAAGTCGCTCTCGAGAAAATTTGTGCATCAAGAGAATGGTTTCTGGTTCTCTTTCGCCCACCATATGATCCGTCTGGATCTTCGATAATTGTCAGCTGACAATGGGATGGCTCGCCTCTGATGAGCTATGAATTCTTCATTGAGGGGTGTCGGCAGAATGGCACCAGACTTGTCTGGGAGGATAGCTGCACTGGCTCGATACATCGCTAGGCCACCGCGAGTCATTTTAAAGGCCATATATGCATTCAATCACCTCCAAACGATGCTTAATGAAGTCGAATGCAGGGCACATCTCTCAGGCAATGATCAACGCCGACAGCTTAACCCTTGTATTTTATTTTCTGCATTTTAATGTTGAGGATTCCGAAAGAGTGCTGGACTTAGTCGAAGGATTTCGACAACACGCCGCAAGGCTTCGAGTTCACTTGATCCTATTCTACGTAAACTGTACAAAGCAACACAAGAGGTCGCGTATCATTTATTTTGCTAGTAAAAATTGGATTTCGATTTAATAATGCACCATCGTCAGGGAGAGAGGAATCTGATTTACTGACATTGAAATAACGATTTGTTACTACATGGATTAAATAAAAGCTACACATGAACCTGCGCAGGATTGGTTTAGAAATGGGTTGACTAGGCGCGAAACTCGGACCCAATTCTAACAATGAACACGCATTTTCCGGAAGCGTTATGCCTCCTAGCACAGTAACTCTGGATATTCTTTGTGCGCAGTCTATTTCAGGGGTTTTTCTTGCAACTTGACCAGCGGTGGTTCTTTTATTTGACCTTACTGAGCGGTGTGATAGACCTTCAAACTTTCTCGTTAACTCGCTCTTAATATCACACCGAATCTTTTCGCATATCGATTTAGACCCAGCTACTATTCCCTTCCGAAGATTCCTCTCCAAATGCTGAGTACAATGGTTTTCTTTGTACACACATTTGTTTAATAGCGAAAACATTTCATTTTGTGTGCACTGCAGTGAAATGCGTAGCAGTTTTAAATAATATGTATAGTACCCAGGATCGACTTTCTTTTAACCTCGGCATTGGAATATGAATTCGCTCTTTTCTCTCTCAGCAGTTGCAAGACCTTAAGCAATATACCTTTACTTCCATACCATATAACACACATGCAACACAGCCGTAGCTGAGGTTTCGGCAGAATCGCCTTTTCCAGAGCGTGGAAGGGTACACTAATGCGGAACTCATCAGGTCTAACGCTTTAACAGCACAAACAGAAAGATGAAAAACTACATTATAATCACAAGACTTACGGCTTCTCGAAGAACTTTTTCAGATGGCTTTCTTTTTTTTTTCAAGATTTTCAGATGGTCTGGGAAATACTACGCGCAAATAAGGGGGCTGGCTATGGGACAGCGACTGTCACCAAGCCTTGCCATTGCGTTTATGTCTAGAGTGGAAGCTCCCGTTCTCGGTCTCCAGCCGCTACTCTACTGCAGATGATTGCTTTGTCGTCTTCTCTAAACAGGAAGAGATGGAAAAATGCTTTGAGTTATTGAACGAGCAGTCAGAGTACATCAAGCTTACCCGGAGAAACTGAAAGAGAACTGGCTTCCGTTTCTTAACGTTCAAATCAACTTATCAAATAGCGGTTACATGACAAAGTGGTACAGAAAACCAAGTGACAAAAACAACCTTGTTCATTTCCTTTCTTCCCACCCTTCACACAGAAAGAGGGCGCTTGTGAGAAACATGCTTCAAACGGCTACCTCTGTGTGCACAAGTAGGGAACTAAAGGAGGAATCGCGCGACTTGGCAAATAGCCATCTCCAATGGCTACGAAATTGTAATCCCACGCGATAAGTTCTGAAGGAGAGCGACGCTCCAAAGCGAACGATTTAGCCGAAACAAAGTTCCGTTTATCCTGCCCTTCAATAGCGATGAAGTAAGCATAGCTATAAAACGATGCCTAAAGAGGGCAGGTCTAGAGAAATCGCTACCGCTAGTTGAAATACCACCGGCTACTCTACGTCGTCAGTTAGTTCGTAACCGCCTATATGACCGTCTGTGTAATACACAAAATTGCGTAATCTGCCCTTATGGCAGGGACGGTGACTGCATGAACTCAGGTACGATATTCCTGGTCTCTTGTGGTACTTGCGGAGATGAATATATTGGCGAAACGGGCAGACCTTTATGTATCCGCATAAAAGAACACCTAGATGGCAAACGAAAAGCAAGACATGGCACGCCACTAGGGACGCATAGGATGCAAAACAAAGCAGATACGATTTTGACATAAGAGCAACTATCCTCACACGGGATCCTAAAACACCAACGCGCAAACTCCTCGAGGCTTTTTGGATAAATGCCAAAAATCCTACTACTATCCTATAGATAACAGGGAGTAGTGCCCCGAGATCAGATCAGATCAGATCAGAGCTTAGGTTTCCTCAACAGACGTCTGAGGAAAATATTTGGATTTGATCCCCGGTAAACGATCAGATAGAACCCTCGACGTTGATGGCCTCAGTACGGGTCTCGGAAGACACTCAGGTACCATATAAAATAAACGAGGTTAAAAATGGATGCGAAGGAATACTTTAATACTGAAGCGACTGAGTGCGCTTTATTCGCTTTTCAATGAGAACTTCATTGATGACTCAACTGCAAAATCCAACAGACCATCCACAACAGGCAGCCGCCAGATGATGAGCCCCGGAGAGTTTCCATTAGAGGACACATACATTTTTCACTTCTTCAGCCTGATACTTTCATTATGAAGAAGTCTTACCGTGACCCATTGGTGAAGACGTAAACGGAGTGAGAGTAAATGCACCATAGTGGCAAGGGTTCATCCTGACTTCTATGAAAATGGTAACCACAAAAGGTGACTTTGTTGAAAAACTATGCTCTACGCGTTAAATTTCACGAGCCCTTTCCCAAATAACCTCCTCATCTTCAAACACCAGAATCATTTTCTCAGTGGCAGATTATTGGGGATCTAACGACATGCGGAAACCGCCTGTTCAAGGTTCATTGATTTTTAGAACTTGAGGTGTTTAAGAAGATAGAGTTCTTTCAGGTTCACGATAAGGCATAGATCCCAAATTTTTAACGAAAACACTAGGTAGGTTGCGGATTTACAAACGGTAGCTAGTGAAAACCACCATTGGTTACCAAATGAATTTGCAGATTTTGACTGATAAACAAACATGCAAAGGGGTAATAAGAATAACTTGTTCTACAGTCGTATTGGGAGAACAGTCCTTTTGAAAATCAGAAGTAAATCCTGTATAATTTTCAAGTTAGCTCACCACCTGAATGATTGCCTTTGAAGAAGTTTTAACTACTGATATCCGTTAATAAGGATTTCTAAGTTACCTCACTTTCGTAAGCGAATTGAATATTAAAGTTCCCAAGGTGAGCTTCGAGATCGAAATTCACCTAGTGCTAGTGCGCCAACTCATTGACTGTTTTGTATTATTATCTCCTATCTGTTGTATACATCAATCATTCCAGCTCTCTTGTCTGGATTTCGATCCCACACTTTCTCCTTTATGAACTCGACCAGCAAGGCCGGAGTTTCCCAGAGGAACTCATTCAAAACTCCTTCGATAATCTAAAATTTCCTTGTGTTTTCACATTTGCAAAACGACAACGGAAACTAGGTCACCATTCTTTTCATCTCGATATTTGACACGCCTTCGTATGGTTCATTACAAGAGAAAATTTTATAACCAGCACCTAAAACGGGGCATTCAATGGGAAAAGAAAACAAGCTGATGATTAGCTGGTTATAGGTGAACTACCCCGTAGCTGTACACGTCGGTTTTCAGGGAGAACGTGAATTTGGAGACGCTCTCGGGTGCCATCCACTTGATTGCCATCTTCTTCGCCGTCTTCATCCTGTAGGTAGTACCCCTTCGCGAGAGCCCAAAGTCGCTTATCTTCACCTAAAGAGATTGATTTTTTTTGCATATTTCTTCCGAATCACAGGTAGCACTGGTGGAAGAGTGTTCCAACTGTTCATCGTTTTAATCAGTACCGCATGTTATTTTTTTATTTTATTTCATATAACCTATCTTCAGGTCTACTGTGCGGATCCCAGCACATTTCACACTCGATTCGTTTCCTCGCAACCACTGTCCACGAAGATCTTCCAAATTTAGTTGTGCCTTCGGTTGCTGCTTGAGGATTTTCATTCCATCTTGAATGTCGTAAACGCTGGTCGAGTAATTCTTCCTTGAGTCCTGAGATAGCCGAGCTGGAACGTTCTCAATTGGATTACAGGGAGTAATTTTTTTCCCATGAGACCGGTACCAATTTAGCGACCCAGGAGTGATCAGAGGCTTGGTTGGCCCGTAGCGGGATCAAACTAACACCATGCTTGTGATGACGGACATCACTTCCACTGTGCTATCCGTTTCTTAATGCATATTATATGTTATGCATTATGTGCTTAACATATTTCAATATACTCTTTTGTTTGATTAAAACTAATAACAGAATATGCGATGAAGTGTGTACGTCATGGCAGAAGATGAGTTAAAATTTACATGCGCAACGTAATGGAATTGACCATTTTAAGTGAATGTTCTTGGCATTCCGGCGCGATTCCTATGTGGAATCAACTTTTTGTTAGCCTTTGGTTGGATTCTTGCCTTTTTTTTCCCGAACCTGCACTGGATTGTGTTGCACAATACCCATTCACTATGGCTGATAAAAATGGATAAAGCTCCAGGCGTTGATCTATGCCTGAGGGATGCGCCATGCATTCGACCTCATTAAGTATCGTTACAGGTGATTGAATTCATATCTTGCCTTTACAATGACTCGCATTGGCGTACCAGTGCCGTATCGAGCCAGTGCCGCTATCCTCCCAGACAAATCTGGTAGCAATTTGCCGACCCCAGAGGGATGAAAGGCTTGGTGGGCCATGTGGAGCTGGGATGGATTCCACGTGTGTGTCGCAGTGCTGCCTCCAACCACTGCGGCACTCATCCCTCGGAATAGCTAATATTTCTATTTATTACTGGGTTCTCTGCCTCTAGTAATGCCCTAGACCAGCGTTTCGATTAAACCATGGAGAGGTTTACGAAGTATCATATTAGTTCTACACCTATAGGCGAATCTCAGTGCTGTATAATTTCTCATATCAAGTCAGAATTCTGAGATTTCAGTGGAAATATGCAAAAATAGTTGATTGAATAGTTTGCATGTTAGCATGACTTTTTCAGGCATCTTAGAAGGTATGGTATAAATGACCTCTAACAATAGCTGTTATTCAAAACAGAATCACGTTGAAGTTTCTGACATGGAATGAATTTGAACTGGCTCGAGCTAAGTTTCCTAGTTTGCAGAGTAAGTTGTAAAAAGTAAACAAAAAAGCAGAAAACTGGTTTCATACGGTCTTTTTGTTATCGTAAAGGCAATTTCGAGCTGCGATATCACTGTACAGAATGCAGTTTCTGTGCAGATATTCCATTCCCCAAGCGGCTCCCATAGTCATGTAAAGACGTTCTCTCTTATCTATTGTTTGTTTGTGCTTCCGAAGGTAAACATCTAGTGCACCTCCTAAACTTAAAAACATTTGGAATCGACCATTAGACATTAGAACGAGATTCCACCTGTCACGAGTAAAGTTGAACAAGCGAACATTGCTTCTTACATTGCATTTGCTGTTTTTCTGTGGGTGAGGGAGCATTGCCTATCTGACGAGGTAAACTGTGTTGAGTATACCTCCTACCTGAAATATATTCATGTACAATGTAAAGAGGATGTTCTAACAACGCCACGCCATGGATGAATACAACGTTTGGGTGTTTCAAATCTCGCATAAGATGAGCTTTTTCATCATCTCTTTGATTTTCGCTTTCGATAATTCGCTCTTAGCGCAGCTGGTTTTTAACTAAATATCAAGAATTTTCAAGGTTTACTGAGTGCTCGGTAGTGTTATTTTAACATAAATAATTTACGAATGACAACCACAACGATGCTGAGATATTTGCAAAACTCCTAACAGCACTTGTCTGCGATGGAGAACGAACGCAGTATTACCCATTCCGGTGGCTAACGCGTTCGCCACCATACCATACAGAGTCCTTCATTTCGCCCCTCCCAGTTAGTTTTCTATTGGAATGAGTAAAAATTTAAGAATAATTCATTGCTTGCTTGTCGAGCAAACACGAGGTTATTACAACATTTATTCATTTCCAATAACTGACGTTTCGGCGATTCCGCCTTAATAAGACCCTGGAAATATTAAATTGACACGCAATCTGCTTATCCAAACACTTTCATAACCTCAGCGGGTAAAACTGCACAAGTAAATGCTTGCTCGCATAGTAAACAGTTTCTTTTAAACACTCACCATTTTTGTTTTTTCCAAGTCTTCTAGTTAATATTGAAGAGTACAGAGACTTACATGGGTGAGAAATGTGCTTTGCTCATGCCGAAGAATCAGCCTGTCGTATGGAGCGAGATCACGCGTGGTCAAAGAACACTCCTCCTTGCGGTTTGTTTCTGGGTTTTTTGGATTTAATTAAGCCTCTTCAAGAATTTTAAGCGCTGATGCTTTGGATTCCATTGCGAAGACGGTAACGCTCACTACGGAATCTTCTTTGCCACGTCTCTGGATCCTATGCTCACGTACTAGAGTATTTGGTTTACCTTTAAATTGGCCTAAACCAGGCACATTCCTAGCTCATATAAGACTTCGTGGCACCAGTCTCCGCCAAATAACTAGAAGGCTTATAAACAGCAAAAATGGTGATGTTTTAAAAAGCTGTTTATCATACGAATGAAAACTTACGCATTACGTTCTATCTGTTAAGTTTATGGAAGTGTTTGGCTGAGCAGATTGCGTGCTAATTTGACATTTTCAGGCTCCGAAGAAGAGGCAAAACGGCAGAAGCATGAGCTGTTATGAGTTTATAAGTGCTGTAATAACATCCTTGCGCTTGCTGTTTAAGAAAACAGTAAATTATTGCTCAATGTGAGTTTAAAAAAACGTTGGTCTCCGAACGTAAGAATGAAGTTAGACGCAATATTGCTGTCATCAAAAAACGAGCAAACGAGAATTCGGGCCTTGTTAAGAAGTGAGTGTGTGTCCTGCTTTCTAAATTACATACAGAATGCTAGATTTTCTTAGCGATCTCTACAGCGAACCGTCTTCACGGCAACCGGCAAACGTTGTCCGTTCTTCAACATCAGTGTGCCTTTCCTCACTTCACCAAATGCGCCTTCCCCTTCCCTTCGCCGATCGTCACGGCTTTGTGCTGCAATTTCCATTTCGCCAGTCCTATGCGTCGTTCAAGTATGATGTTAGCCTGAAATAATATTCGTTTCTGTCTGTGAGCACCCGTTACTAGATTTACACAGAAAGACTACTTAAGGAACTCGTTACGACTGTGACTACCTATGAAGAGACTGTGAACCTTCTGTTTTCAGGAATCCAATGTTATGGCTTTTTTGCTGCTGCTTTTATGCTTTATTTATGTTCGATTTACTTTAAGACTATCTTTCTGGGGCTACTCGTTTTATCAAAACTACATTTCAGAAGTGGAATTAGCGCTACTTTTCTACCTATAGTCAGTGGGGTAGAAGGAAGGTAAACGAAATCGGTTGGGAAGCACAATAGTGCGATATAACAAAATAGCCAACGGAATATGAATGCCACTCCAGTCCTGGATTTAGTTTTTCGTCCACGTGCAGTCTATCGTGGATGGTACGTATTTCTCTTATCCCATTCACGAAATCATTCCGAAAAGAGTTCAACATTTTCTTCCAAATGTCCGGCCAAGGTTAGATATATCTCACGGCAGAGCGTGCCGAGCTATCCTTGACTATCCTCTCGTCAAGAAAAAACAGGAGCGGATAGTTTAGTAGCAATGTAAGTGTCATGAAAACGCTACAACGTTCTTCACCTCTAGAGCCGTTTCAGCGAACCTCATTGGCATAGAATCAAATGAAATACCTTATACGTGCTTATTTATGTAACGGTATTGCAAGTGATAAAACGGTAGAGTCACACCTTGTTAATACGAACGGGATGAGATGCATAATAGGCGAAAAGGTCTCGCATGAGTGCGAATCGAGTTGATTTCTCCACAAAAAAGTGTAGCTTTTTACGATAGATTATAATATTACGAACCTGCGAGGTTCTGTTTTCGATCTTTCTTCTATAGAATAATGAGGAATCTGCTTTGTACAATATCGAAAGCTTAAAGCAAGTGTAGTAAACTAACGAAATAGATCATGACTTCGGATTTCAGCACGTTTCAGTAACGCGCACACACTTTCAGAATGGACCTAAGGGCACGGTTAGCTCTGAACTTTCATCAGCTGGCCTTTGTAATAACATAGCGTTTGTGTAAAAGATTGGTAACCCATGTTTGTCAACCATATTTATGTATGGCACGAGATTCCCGTATGGCACAGGCACACCATGCCCGCATGGTGCGCTGTCGGATGGTTGATTGATGTGGATGTCGGCAGGTCGTAGCAGTACTCAGTGAAAGAAATGTAATCATTCACCCTTTCGCATATCCCAATAAGCACTTCTAGAAATGGAGAATATGCGGATGATCAAAGTATTCAAGTAAGTAGAATATAACAGCTCGTTATAATCACTGTAAATGAAAATAATGAAGCGCTACGGTTATGTCAAGATAAGAAACATTGTGTAGAAGTAGAGAGAATAAGAAGTTTTACAGCAATCTCGGCGTGCGCCTACAGTGCTGTGATAGCAATCAAAACTTTGTCGTAGCCTGAAAATCAGCAAGTTAGTCCCATCAGCGAAGGTAGTGAGAAATGGATGGTATGGTTGTCACCATGATATTCATCAACAAGAAAAACTGTTTTCCATCTATCAGAGTACAAAGCAATGCAGCACATTCCCAGACTGTTCATTTCTGCTACACACAGAAAAGTCGATGTTTATATTGAATGAAGAACGACTTCCGATCATAACAATCAACTCGCTCGCTGTTGCCGCATGTTCAAGATAAAAACAAGTTGTGGCTTCGCATAAAAAGGTACTTCCTCAACCCGTTGGAATGACATTGATAAGAAGAAGTCATCAGTAGGAATATGAATGAATCTCGCACAATTTAGTGTACTCCAAGTGGTCTGTCAGCAAGTCCATCAAAGGTTAACGAAGCGCTGTTTATTAAAATCAACTACTACTAGGTTTTCTGCACATGAATGCTGCTTTGTTTTGTGGAAATTATCTAAAAAGCCTTGCACTAACAGGTCCATCCTATTTTTGAAATCTAGCAACTTCTCATCAACAAGAGGGAATGAGCGAGAGAAACACACCGAATTAGTATTACCCTTAGTTCACATTTGTGCAAAACTGATGAAGGGAAAAGTGTAAAAGTAGAAAGTGTAGAAAAGTACCCAACTAAGGACAAGTCCCACTACTGACTCTTTAATGAACTCGACCAAAAACGGCTGACACTATTTACAGACTTCATTGCATTCTGGATTAATTCCAAGAATCCGAAAACGAACCGCAGGGAGGAATGCCTCATTATCACGCATGATATTGGGCAGTATATAAGACTGTTATTCTGATGAAAAGGACACATTACGATTCCATGTGCATTCTGTGTGGTTGGTCTCCACGTAACATATTTAGTGGAAGACTCATAGAAAGCGGTAGGTGTGCAAAGATTCTGTGTTCAATGTGACCGAAATTTTGGTTTAGTGTTTTCTCTGTTTGGTTATGGAGGTGTTTGGCCATGTAGATTGCAGTCAACGTGACCTTTCCAGGCTCTGAGGAAGGCGAAATCCGCCGAAACGTCAGCTTGTACGTAAATAAAGAAATAAAATAACACCTCGTGTTGGCTAAACAGAAGTGAAAAAATTATTCCATCAATGTCGAGGTTAATAGAAAGTCGAACGTGAGAGTTGCTATTTACAGACTTCATTGCAATTTATTCTGTCGAATTATTATCATTAGAGATATAACATACCATGCGTTGTCGGCTTTCGCTCGAGCCCAAATCTTTGAATGAACCATCAGGATCGATGAGCACCGATATGATCGTTTCTTTTTTCTTTTCCTTTCCCCATCTTGCTGTATCGCCCTCCAATGAATTTGCAACGTATTTGTTGGCTTTTCTCATTTCAAACCATGATGCACACCTCGCTTGTTCTTGTTAGAAATCACCGTGTTTCTTCAGCAAGTAAGGAATGTCCTCTCTGGGTAGGTAGCCATAATAAAAATCGGCCTTTACAAGCCACGGGTCAACCTGCAATGCAGTACCACTTTAAGGAAAAATAGAGCTCCCTTAAATAGGCAGTATATACATTACCTGATCTGTCTTCTCATTTAATATCTTAACAGCACTTTGTGTTGAGACGCTTGGTTCAGCCATAATAACAATGAGTTGTGAACCTTCCCCAAATCGTTTGTATAAACCTAGGTACTTACCACTTAGATGACGGATTATGTTTTTCGAAAACATTATGGACATACAAGAAAGTGGGAGAAAGCAATGCAATGGTTCTGTCTATTCATTTTATCTTGCCTAACAAACCATTGTGGTTTTCTTCTTTAAACTTGAAGGCCACGGGGTGTGTGTCCATCGAGAACTGTGCTGAATTCAGAGCAAGTTCTCACTACATCCCTTTAATTTTTTCCCACAATTTTCCCATGGGAGAAAGATTTCCCACATTATGACTAAGTTTCGAAAGTATTGACAATTCCTTCTATTCAAATTTCTGGTTGGAAGTGTCAAGCTCCTTTTGTGCTGAGCATAAAAAGGTAAAGCTCTCGGCGTTGATCACACCCTGAGGGATGCGCCATGCATTCGACTTCATTAAGTATCGTTGGAGGTAATTGAATGCATATCTGGCCTTTACAGTGATTCGCGGTGGCCTACCAATGTATCGAGCCAGTGCTGCTATCCTCTCAGACAAGTCTGGTACCAATTTCCCGACCCCGGAATGATGGAAGGCTTGGTGGGCCATGGGCGCACTTCACGTGCGCGCCGCAGTGGCGCCTCCAACCATTGCGCCACACTCGTGATGAGAGTAGTGTAGTATATTGGAAGATTGAATCGACGTAGACATAGCAAGTCGACACTAAAAGCACATCCTCCAGCCCGGACAAGATAGTGAACCATTGAGAAATGGGTCTATTCACTGACCAGAAGATGTTTTTTTTAATCTGAAAAGTATGTTAAAACGCCTGCTTACTTATGCACCAACTGTGT
This sequence comes from Angiostrongylus cantonensis, assembly GCA_009735665.1. Classification (NCBI taxonomy): domain Eukaryota; kingdom Metazoa; phylum Nematoda; class Chromadorea; order Rhabditida; family Metastrongylidae; genus Angiostrongylus; species Angiostrongylus cantonensis. The sequence continues at coordinate 981,410 of MQTX01000042.1, read as the reverse complement.
AACCGATGTCGATGTGATCTAGTGAGATCCTAAAAGACTTAAGCTTACTTATACTAGTCTACTTTAAAAATTATGTAAATCGGTGAAGAAAAAATTATGCTGAAGTTTAGTAGCGTGGAACGGTGATAAAGCTCGCTCTAAAACTCTCGGCGTTGGTCAATCCCTGAGGGATACTCCACGCATTCAGCTTCATAAAGCATCGTTTGCAGGTGATTGGTTGTATATTTGGCCTTTACAATGACTCGTCGTGGCCTACCGATGCATAGAGCCAGTGCTCTCATCCTCGCAGACACGTCTGGTATCAATGTGCCGACCCCGGAGAGATGGAAGGCTTGGCGTTCCACACGCGCGGGGATCGATCCCATGTGTGTGTTGCAGGGCGCCTCCGACTGCTGCGCCAGCGGTGGAATCCAAATTTATTTGCCCCTAGCCAGGTTAATCGTAAAAAAGGGCAAACGTAATAAGATGAGGCAGTTGGTCTCTAGAGTTGCTCTGTATAACGAGGAATCCTTCGTTCTAATGTATGTTCACCCAGTGAACAACCATCTGGTTTTCAACACTTTTTTCGTTGCAAATGCAGGATATACAGAGGCTCCTATTTTTTGTGAGATGTGTTAAGACCACTTCTTGATTTGTATATCTTTGTAAGAAGTACGAGTATTTTTCTTACAGAACACTTTTCACGTATATTTTGAGGGATCCTGACACTTCTCGCATTCGATTCGTTCTTTTCATCCATCATCCACGAAAGTCTTCGAACTTCTTCCTTGTGTGTTCGGATTGTGCTTGAGGACTGTCGTCTTCTTTATGGATGTCGTTGAGTACTTACCGAATTGATTCTTTTTCTAATATTGAGATAGCTGTGCTAAAGCGTGGCCACTTGGCATGCAGAGAGTTAACTGCTTTTAGACTAGTCTCGAACCAACTTTTCGGCTATGGAGAGATAAGAGGTTTGGTGAATGCGGCGTAGAGTCGAACCGGCACGGTGATCGTGATGAGTGGCATCATTAACATGCTCTATCCTCCTTTATATCCACCATCAGCATCGTGTATAAAAGGGCATCACTGAATGAGTGTGCCTCATTCGAGGAGATGGACCGCTGAAGAAGACCTGACTCGACAAGAAGGCGAAGCCGCCACATCGAGACGAATAACAAGCGTGGACCATCGACTCGGATCATCGGCTCTGATGAAGACGAAGACGTCGAAACGTTAGCCGATAATAAACATTATCAACCTCGTGTAAGCTCATCAAAGAAATACGTATTTCTCAGTGGGTTTCTATTCTCCTGTATCTCGAAGATGGGATATGTTCTAAAAAACACAACTACTTCTTACGGCTAGGTGTTCTACATGGTGACTAGATGTCAGAATACACCACTCTAGTGTTCTGTTGGTTGTGCGTAGACGTCTTAAAGTGGTTAAACCATCAACCTGCATCTTTGCTGCTTAACAGAGCAGTATGTAGACTTCTTAATCAAAAAAAATAAGCGCAGATTTTAAGTTCGTTGTTTTGTAGGCGGTTTCTTCGAGTAGTCCGATTGCCGGTCATGCGACTTTCCTTCTTCTGTCTAATTCGTATTTCATGCTGTTCTCATGTCCATTGAACAACGAAGGTGCACATTCGAGCTAGTTTCTGTAGTCAGGGAACCATACAGATCGATTTGTTCACCTTCATTCTCGAATATTTATAAACTTGTTCTTTTTCCTATTTATGTGAAGTCTAATCCTTTTTACTATTTGTTGGTCTCATTGATTATCGTCTCTGCTTCACTAGCACTAGCGAAAATAGTCAAGTGCTGATAGGGCAGCATTCATTTCGGCACTGTCAAGCGCTTCCCTCTAGTCGACTAAGATTAGAGAAAGAGCAGGTTGAACTCCCGAAAGATATCTGTGGCTGTGAGATGGTTGTAATGTGGTCTGTGCACCAGAATCATAATCAGAATCTAGTCTACTTAAATGTCCGGACTTCATTCAAGGTGTTTGATATGCTGGAAAAGACAATCTTTGTTAGCAGTTTGTACTGTGCACGCTACTAGCATATCCGAAGACATTTATGGAGAATCCTTCTTTTACTCTTCTTAATCAGGATGACTGTGTGCGGTGCACCTAACGAGTTTGAAATTTTCTTTTTGTGAAGATGGAGATAATGGAAAGAAGTCGGCAGTAATGGTATCGGTTTGTGGAGCTGCGCCTCTCTTCATGCTTTCTATCGCAGCTTGAACTTCAAATGATAGAATCCAAAGCGGCTCGGGTCTAAGACGGTAATTATGGAACGGAAAAAATTGGTATAGAACATTTTCGCTATCAATTCCATACCGTGGGGATGGTGGTGATAGCCGTTTATTAGGGATAAGAGCCGAATACAGTAAAATAAGCGGGCCTAATTCCATTGATCTCAAAAGAGCCTTTATATAGCAGCGTTGAGTGTTGTCATGAAGCATATTCCTATTATGATAAATAAAAGCTTCTACCTAAACGGTGTTTCTGTTGCTTCCAGATTTCACTTGGGGACGCAAGAAAAACCGTCTAAATTCAAAAACGATATTTTAAATCCGCCATGACTGGTATCTGTTCAAATCATTAGTCAGCTCTCGAAAGTTGCCATTATGGACAACGTAAGCGAAGAATACAACCGGCTTATCCAAAATCTTCATATTGTGATAGCTGAGAGCTCAAATGCCACCAACCGACGTATGTCTCCAGAGACACTCGAAGATATGCGCGAACGTGAAATTGCAGAAGTCGTAGGCAATCGGTAACTCACGCCCGAATTTGCAAATCTTTGTAGAAAAGCAAAACAGAATCTCGCAGGAAAAGGCAATAGCAGTTATGGTGCAGAAGTTTCGAGGGACCTACACAACGCTTGCTGAATCTTCACTAATAGGCAGACCGAAACGATCGCACGCTGATGCTAAAAAACAGCTACAGCTTCAGAAAGACACGGAGAAAATCAAGCATGACCACCTTCAACAGCCATGTTCTGCTTCCTCGATATAAAATTAGCGAGGATAGACGCCTTGTTCGACCAGTTTTCCATCCCAAAATCCGACATCATTTCTTGTTGGTGAGGAATCGTAGAACACCTGATTCGGACTGTTTAGGATGCTGTCGTCTGAAAATCACTTACCTGTCCTCATCAAGACACTGACTGGGATATTTTAAAACCATCATTAAATTTCGGCACGATACACCAGAATTTTTTCACAGGGTTGTTATAAAAATTTTATTCGGTTTTGCATGTATCGAGCAAATAGAGGAACTCAATAAGGGGAATCGACTTGGAAGTGGATTGTCGACATGTGCACTACATTCGCTTTTGCTAATGATATCGCTCTTACAACATCGAGCGCGAGCCATGTGGAACGAATACTCAACAATTTACAGAGCGGCAGTGGAAAAATTGGTCCTCGGCTGAGTCTCAACAAGTGAGTATCTATAAGGAACAAATTTATTTTTGTTCGAACTTGGCATTTCTACGTTCATCGAAAGAAATGGCTCCCAATGATCTAGCTATGTTTATGTAGCTCATCACAATGGGTCAAGCAGCAGTGGGAGACCTAGGAGACTATTAAAAGTGTCGAGAATGTAGTGAACACGACTAGAAACATGAACTGCGCGCCATGCGTTTTCGTCTTCATCATTTCTCCTGGTTTAACATACGAGTCGAATACTTAGTCGCGAACAGTATGATGGATCATTCCCGCTTTATCGTAGGCGTGCTCGAACGGGAATCCGATTTTAGGCCTACGTCAAAGACCAAAGGTCAGAAACGCTGTCGTGTACGGAAAAACATCAAAAATCAGGTGGGTTAGACATGTTATGTGTAGGCACAACAGATGGATAGGAGACGTTAACGATTGGATCAACGTGCAGTTGAAAGGACGATGCTAGGGGTGCCCCGTGTCACACAAATAAGGGAGAGGAACTAAAGCTCTAACCTGAGTTAAGAATCACAAGTCAGAGTGGTTGTTTTACATGCCAAACCCTCGAAAATACTGTAGTCCGGGCATATATAATGCCCATGAACTATGACCGATGGGCCAGAGCCGTTGCCGACTGAATTTTTCGGTGTTTCAAACGTACTACATGAAGACCACCGCTTCGATAGGAAGAATTATTCGTCAAAACCCGAGAAGGAAAATATTATGCCCAGTAATCCTCAGAATAAACAGAATTCACCGTGCCCTCACTGAAGGAGTGAGAAGAAACGGAGACTTTGGTGGCGCTTTGTCGAGTCGCTTGATGATCAACAGGGTAAGGAGACATAGATGAAAAAGAATGACCTGTATCACCTGTATCACCTGTAGTCCCGTTGATCGTCGAGTGACTCTAGCGGGCGCCAGTAAATCCTCCATTTTTCCCTGTCGCGTGCAAGAGTAGCCCAGTAGGTTCTGCTTGCTTTAGGAACTCGTCGAGCATCATATCTTTCTTCTAGGCTTCTCGTGAAGAACTCTGACCATCGGGTCGGTGGTCTTCCTGCAGCACGTTTGACATCCCGAGGAATCCAGTCACTAACAGCCCTTGTCCATCGGTTATCATTCATACGCATTACGTGTCTATCCCACCTTATCTTCGACTGTTTGGCGTATAGAACGGCATCTTTGATTTTCGATCGTTGACGTAGGTCGGAGCTTCGGATCCCATCCCTTAGTTGTGCGAAACGGGATACTCCAAGCATCGTCCTTTCGACTGCGCGTTCGGTAACGCTGAGTGATCTTTCATCCTGCTTACGTAGCGACCAGATTTCTGACGCATACGTTAGGGCAGGAAGAACCGTTGAGTCGAAAAGGTGGACACGGAGTCGGGTGTTCTTTGTTCTCTTCACTAAACCCTCGATGCTCTTGAAAGCTCCCAAGCCGCTCGTTTCCTTCTGCTCAGCTCTGGAGCTAAGTCGTTCATCATATTGATTTACCGACCTAGATAGACATAACTGGAGCATTCGGAGATATTCGTTCCGTTGAGCGTGAATGGGGCAAACTAAACCAATCCGTTCTTCATGAACATCGTTTTCTTGAGATTTAGTCGAAGACCAATCTTTCCACAGGCTTTATCAAAGTCGGCAAGCATACGTTCCGCTTGGCTAATGTTTGGCGTTGTATGGACGATGTCATTAGCAAAGCGAAGATGGTTTAATTACTGACCATCGGTTTTCACTCCTTTGTTGTCCCATTCGAATGTTCGCATGACGTTCTGGAGGGTGGCTGTAAATAATTTTGACGAGATTTCATCGCCTTGCCTAACTCCTCTCTTGACGTCAACGTTAATATCGTTGTAGAATGGTGAAATCTTGGTTGTGAAATTTTTGTACAGCTCACGAAAAATCTTTATAAATCTGAAAAAAAATCTGAATTTGGATCTTTGAATCTTTATCTTTGCCACATAAGGATTCCGTCATGAATACCCAACTAAAAGAGAGCCAACCATTAAAAGCTGATAATTCCACTTTGCTAGTAGAGGCCGCTTGTTTTTTTTTCGAGCATTACTACTTCTTCTGCTGCTACTATAAAACTTTCCTCGAACCACACAACGATAGTGTGCTCCGGCTTGTAAAAGCGCTGGCTCAGGTCACTTACGATAAGGCTTTTGCCTTATTTTGAACCCACAGAGCCACTGTCATTGTGAACAGCTTCAACTCCTCACTTCTTACAATATATCATGATTAAAACGTGTCTCACATAGTTGTATTAGAGAAGTTATTCTTCACTCCACTGGGCAGTCTCGCCAGGCTGACTCCGGGACTTCAGGGAAACACAATGCCCAAACCAGCAAGGGTCCGAGAAATGGAGAATGTGCGGGGACCCGCACAACCAGTGAGGACGGGCCATCTAAATATCTAAGCAAGAATTTTCCACTTCTCTACGATATTACTTATAAATGTAAGCCTTTGTGAAACCTCTGTGTGTCTACTTCACATATTGCTTCACATTGAGTCTATATAAAGGCTATTTTACTACACCCCATTTTAGGATTAATTACACGACACTAAACATTTGCTGACAACTGAACAGAAGCAAAAGCTTATTTAAAAACCACTGTAACTATAACCAAACGTATGGACTATGTTTTGATCCTTTCAAATAAATTTCATGCATGGCCTATTTGCCAATGAACTTTGATGCACCGATACACCACCACCGAGACCTCTTTAAAAAATACTGAATTGCAAATTTTTCAGAGCATCGTCCAAATGCTGCATAGCTCGATAGATAACGCTGATATTTTCAGACAACTCATCGGTGTCCAGGATAGAGCAGGGTGTTTGAAGGGGAAAATGGAACAAATAATGGGTAATTGATTTATGGGACAAAAGCCGAGCCCTGTAAATATCTTTGTGTCTCGATAAATGGTGAGATCGGTGGCGTAGATATGTTTTCCCGATGATTAAGAATGGCAGTGACTGACTAAAAGAAAACCGACACCAGGTATAAAAAACTAAGTCAGAGCGTGACCAATCCAACTGTGACTATTGGTAGGCAAGAACGTTTGCCCTTCAACAGCTAAGCTTGACTTTCAGCCAGGTAACCCTGTGAGCCACATGAGAGTTGCCCGAATTTTACAGGATTTTTTTTTGACATATGGATACGCTTCAAGTAGTAGAATGACCTAAACGTCAATTGTTAAGCCAGTTTTTATAGTTTTCACAGTTTAGTTTTAAAAATCGACCTTTTTAACCTCAGCATTATTTGTCCATGATACTTTGTTCCATTCGTTATCTCGTAAGAAGTTGTTACACAATTTTATTCGGCTAACGCTTCGACGTCTAATAAAGAATATAGAAATTATAGCAATCCGAAATATTATTGATTTCCACAGCTTATATCAGCCCATTAATAAAGCTAATAAAGGATAAAGCCCTCGGCGTTGATCTATTCCTGAAGGATGCGCCATGCATTCGACTTCATTAAGCATCGTTTGGAGGTGATTGAATGCACATCCGGCCTTTCACAGTGACTCGCGTGACTCGCGGTTGCCTACCGACGTATCGAACCAATGCTTCTATCCTCCCAGACAAGTCTGGTACCAATTTGCCAATCCCAGAAGGTTGGAATACTTAGTAGGTCATGTGCCCTGGGGTTGCTGGGCTCCTCCGACCAGTGCGCTACACGCGCCCCTTTTTCAAGCCATTAATACGCAAATAGATAGGAAAACCATGTTAATGTGTTTGCAAATCGTCCTAGTCTTCGATTACGCAAAAAGTTTGTATCCATTAAGGATTAAGGACAAGAGATTTATCGGTTTATCGTGCACAACATCACCTGTGTCATCTGTGGTCCCGTTGATCGTCGAGTGACTCGAGCAGGCGTCAGCAAGTCTTCCACTTTTCCCTGTCACGTACAAGAAAAGCCCAGTGGGTTTTGCTTTCTCTAGAGACTCGTTGAGCATCATATTTTTCCTATACGCTCTTAATGAAGAACTCTGACCACCAGGTAGGTGGTCTTCTCGAAGTGCGTCTAACATGCGGAGGAATCTCTTATCGTGTAGATTGGTGTGAACAACATAGGGACAGTTCTGTGTTGCTCACAGTGTCTACTCGAGAGAAGTTTTCCGCTCTTAATGATTGAACTTCTGCAGTAACACACGATTCTGAAATAGTTCGTACTAAGAGGTTGAAACCAGTAAAATGTATTGATTAAATGTTTCACTAAGTAAGTAGTAGTGTTTAATTGTTTGATGGCTTTTTGTGGAAAACCAGTCGAAGAGATCAGAATTCTTCTGTGCCAGCATCCATGACAGCATATATTTTTTGGTCTGTAGGTAATGGCGCTGCATTCCGAATCTATTACGTTTTGCTGCATGCTTTTCCTTTGCATTTCAACTTTTTCTCTCCATCTATTAACTTTTCCCAGATCATAAATAAATAAATATATATTATCTACATATGCCGAGGTTTATAGAAAGTCGGTTTTTTGAGTTATTAAGAGATTTTCCCTCTTCTGTTGTTAAGTTTATTTTGTCTTGCGTCTTATTGGAATTGACTAGTAGTTATCATTAGATGAGAGATGGTGAGAAGGAAGGCATCGTAGTATTGTGCAGTGGCATTTGTTGACTCTTAGGCTTTCAGGTGGAGACATCGAATTTCTTCTCAGCTTGATTTTGACGGCCTGCTGACCTGTATGTGCCTCCTTGCCCCTGCTTGGTTTTGGCACTTTTTTCCTAAAACTCTTTCTTCTATAATGGGTCAAACACTATCGTGTCGCCTCGGGCTAGGAGTTTCCTTCGGGCTTAACACCCACCTAAAATTCATGTTTCGACGTTGTTCAATCCCACCGCAGTTCTGCTGTTCTTCCCTTAATTCTGAATAAAGCATGTTGCTAGAGCGGTGATTTAAGTATTATGAAAACTTGCGCTTACATAATAATTTGTATACCCATTTAGATTCTTTGGCACACTATTGGCTGGAAGCGCCTCATAAAACACACATTCGTCATTGGTTCCATCGTGCGTTTCGGGCTTACTAAGGTTCCTTTCTTTACAGGACAGGTCGGGAAATCTGTACCAGGCTTGCCTATGGAGATATCAGTACAACGATGATGCTTCAGCAGACTACCTTAAGTCGTCGAATATATGCCACTCCCTTAGGGATTGATCGACACCATGAGGTTCAACCTTCTCATTAGTTCACCGCCTGAGTGGTCCTGTCGGCGATTTCTGTGAACTCTAGAATAATTTGCTTTCATTTGATTTTGTCGCGCTCTTCGTGACTGGAAGTGATCTGTGCTTTGCCTTAGATGTTTGTTGTGCAGTGAGCATCGTCTTCATTATCGAAGTAGCATCGATCCTATTTGCTTTTAACGAACTGGTTTTTCCTTCTTGTCCTTAGTAGCTTCATCCTTTTAACTTTTAACTATTAAGTTTCTTTTTAACATCGTCCTTTTGTCTTACTGAAAAATGGGTGAGCATCCATCAGAACAAGACCAGAGAGGACGAGTTTTCCATGAACACGTCGTTCTTTTCTTGTCGTCACAGGATAATTTCACTGCCCACCGCAGTGCGTCGCAATCAGCATTAATGCGCCCCTTATTGTACTTTTTTCGGAAAGAATGCACAGGATCAGTAGAAAATTCTTTCCATGGTGCATTGTGATAGCAGTTGACTAAAGTTCATATTTCGGACTGGTCCACTTGTTAGTCGACGATCCCTGATAAGGTGATTATTATTTCGGCACTCTTGAACGACTTTTAATGGTTTATCAAGCATGAGACATTGGTCAGATATTGTTCCCGATATGGTGATTTTGCAATCACAACTGTGGTTCGATGGCTTGTACGCAGCGATCGAAATGCACATATTTCTTAACCATTGGTTTCAAGGAAATCTTTTACGATTTAGTCTTGGAGGTCTGGTATTCCTCAAACTCTTGATGATTTGGCCTCACAATGAACATTTCAGGGAATCAACCACAATGATGCCGAGACGTTTGCAAAACTCCGGATCGCTGCTGTCTGCGGTGGGGAACATCAGCCAGTTCTGAATAAACTATCACGCTATTACCCTTTCCGAGGGCTAACGCGTTGACCACCACACCATGCGGGTCCTTTGTTTCACTTGCATCTCAGCTAGTTCTATCGATCGGTGCCATCAGCAATCACCTGTCAACGGTATTGAAACGTTACTTTCTCTCAAGAACTTTTCAAAGTTTGATGTAATATGTCTTCTTTGACCTATGCTTTTCTTTTTAGAAAGATATTTTTTGCTGACAACTAGTATTAGTCGTGCTAGGTATCTTGCGATATAATTTTTTCCTTTTCCCTCTTCTTAAATCCTTGCCGCTGCTAGAGATACGATCAGTTTTTAGTTGGGACGCCAAGCCTATTGGTAACAGTTTCAAAAATGTTTAACAAATAATTGGCAGCCATCAGCCACATCTTTTCCAGGTTCGATCTCTTGCCTTTCTAGTTTGCACTTCTCTTCATGAAGAAAACTGAATTTTCATGGAAAGCACGGAGCACGTACTGTCAACTTGACAGTCTTCTCATTCATCTCATTTGGTTTCACTCAGTTCTAACACATTCAAGCTACCTTTTCCAGCAATGTCCCATATTTCCACGCTAGAATCTTCCGGAACAAGTTTGCATTGAAACATTTTCGTAGATGATTACTTCTTTCAACAAATTACTAACATTTGGTTTTCTGTCATCAGCCGTACACGTTGTGACATTTGTCATTTTTTGACACAAGATTGTCTTATAAAATAGCTAAAAGGGGTAAAAGGTCTTCTTTTGTGTCAATATGATAGCCGACGGACTGCTGGCCTGCATGAGGGACATTTAATGGAATGACTTTCCCTCTATAGACAATACTTGTCCTGTTGTGTGGCGCATTTCGATGTTCCTGAACCGTGTTTCCTTCACCGTGGTCACGTTAAACTCAATGCAATTTGCGTCATTTAGGGGAGCGTAAAAGTCGTCGTCGGCAAGGAACGTTTTAGTCTTACACGTGCCTATCACGGAAACTTTTTAAGGCCGTTTCGTGGAGATGTTTTTAAGGAACGGTTTCGACGTTTTGCCTGCCATCAATTTACCTTCATTTTACCAATGTTTGACTTTTTAGGTGGGCGGCCATGATGCAAATCATTTAAGCACTAGAGTGTTGTTTGTCGGGCTATCTATTTATTTTCCCAGAATTTTGAACGGAACCCTGCGCTAGAATGATCACTGTCCTCACTGCAAGATACTGACTATTGTTGTGGATCAAAACAGCGTCTTCCTCCTAGTGGCTAGCCTTCTATCAAAATATTTATTTGCAAGTAGTCATTTTCTCGTTGAATTAAAAATAATATATGAGATCGATTCCTCCTACTATTTATTCAAAAAGCCAAGAACGTTAGCATTCAGGTTTACTCATATATTTGTCACGACTCAATATGATTGTCAATGAACTCTTAAAGAGGCTAACTATGGAAGATAATTCGTTGAGTAAAGTTAGTGGTACATTGTTGAATGGGAAGGCCCACTCTCACGCTGTTTTCACTTTCTGGATTTCACTTCCAACTGTTCACCTTTACTCATTTCCTTCATGGGCTGTTTTTTGGACTATGTTTGAGCACACTCAAGATTTCGGCTGCATCTTATTCAGACACAATGGCACTATGTGATAGACGCCTTAGGAATTTCAGGTGAATTTCGACTCGTGATTATCCTTAGCGGAGCCTCACATGCTATCCTCTTTACGAGCTGACGCTATAGTTTTGGCTTTCTTCCAGCCACATTTGTACTCTACTGGTGTTAGCAGCAATAATCCGTGAAAGGGTATGATCTGGTGTGTTGGATAGCACGTGAGCTCAGTAAGGGTAATCACCAACCAATTTTGCTTATGTATCAGCATCTGTGGCTGTATTTTCAATGGTTTTATGCTGTGAAAAAAGACCAGCTAATAAATAAAAGTTGAGACGACATTATGACGCTTTAGGGTTTAAGTGAGATAAGGCTATGATAAGACAAGCGTGCAATTACCTCCAGTTTGAGTTTTAGAGCTTAAGATAAGTTTTTGTTCCCATTATCATTTGGGTTCTGATCAACAATCAAGAGTCAAGTCGATTAGTAGACTGAGAGTAGAGTTCATTCTTCTCTTTCAGAGTGCTGGTTAATCGGGTGCGATCACATGATAGTGATCGTTAATCATTGATGTTTTCTGCTGTTGCATCCTCCACCAATGTAGGGAATGTCCACAAAACGGGGACATTGATTCTGAGGTTCTTGCATCCCATTCTTAATCTTTTCAGTTTTCACGCTTATAGAAAAACATCGCTATCAGCTAAATAACAAAACAATAGAAAATACTTGTGTGAACAGAATTTTCCATACTATTGTAAAGGCCAGATATGCATTCAGTCACCTCCAACGATACTTAATGAAATTGAGTTCATGGCGCATCCTTCAGAGATTCATCAACGCCGGGAGCTTTATCCTTTATCCTTTTTATTATATTTCTGTGTCTCACTCTTTATTTCGTACTACTATGAATTTGCATAAGTGTCACTAAGACAAACGTTCCCTAGATGGGAACATGCCTTTTGCCGTCTTATACTTCTTCCGAATAAATTGTCACGTCTTAGATTTTTTTTGCCATTGGTCTTTCTCGACAACGCAGTTGTCTTCCTATTGCTCATTAGCTAACAATATCATGAGTTGATAGGTATTCTATCGTACTTCAGTTGCTCACATGGCTCTCTAATGTGAGTGATCTCAACCCGGTTTCTTGCGTTAACACCAGGCGAGTCCATTGGAGACGAGTGGGAGGTTAAACCTGGATCCGAAATATTCATTTGCATGTTTTGGGGTAGAGATTGATTCAAGGAATGGGCTCCTGCTTCTGCTGTGAATGATTTGCTCTATATTCCGCATACGCATAGCCACTTGCGCATACATACATGGGTGTAATTATGAGCATGTGGGTTTCGTATTTTGTCGGCTCGGCCGAGACTTAAAATTAAGTGACTGGAAAGTAAGCAATAGTTGTTTCTTTATCTTTTTCGATCGATATGCTTCACACTCAGTGCAGCTGAACCAGATGAACCATCCGCGATACACCCTGATGACATGGCATAGTGTTGTCGAACTTCCCTGAGCTCACTGTTTGAAAAAATGATCGAAAATAGGCAAATACGTGAAAAGTGTGTGATTTCATATCGACAAACGATCGCAAGCGCAGGAAGCTCTAATGTTCACGGAGAACGACTCGACGTTTTTCTGAAGCTTCTCGAGTTATTCGACAGTTGCAAAGATTATTATTATAAAGGATAAAAAAAGGAGAAAAGATTAAAAGGTTGAAAGACAAAGCACGGGTGTGACGCAGTGATCAGAGGCGCACTGCAACACACGTCGGTGGATCCATCCTTGCGCCCATGGCCCACCAAGCCTTCCCTCTGGTGTCGGCAAATTGGTACCAGCCTTAACTGGGAGGATAGCGGCACTAGCTCGATACATCGCTAGGCTACCACGAGTCACTGTCAAGGCAAAATATGCATTCATTCAGCTCCAAACAATGTTTACTGAAGTCGAATGCACGGCGCGCGTCGCCAAGAGCTTTATCCCTTATCTTTCTAAAAAGATAAATAGTATCACAACACAGGTGGTCTATCAGCTATGCCTAATCTATTTCTATAATCAAAATTCTCACGTCTACTGGAAATTGTTTCCAAAAGTTCGCAGTTCTTCAGGTAAAACCAATGGCATTTTACGGTATTTGAACGGACAGTGCAAGAGTACCAGCCATCGGTCAAAATGGAAAGGTTATCTCGCCCTATGATAGTGATAACACGCATTCAATACTGTATTCAAGAAAAAACCCCTTTATACATCTGTGATGAACTCTTCAATCCTCGAATTGGTTCGTGTTTACTATTTCTTCAGAAAACCAGATATTTCTGTTTACTCCAAATTTTAAAGCTCACAAAACGACTCAACTTTGGTCATTCTCAAGGTTTTGGTTTTCTAAATCATCAAAAATTTTGTAACTGTCAAGTTTTCATTAATGCTGTGATTGCTTTTACGATAGGCCTCACTTTCATAGTACTTCATTCGATGTCTCCCACGCTCGATTCTTTGCACTTGTGACCAAATCCTCCTCCTACCATTTTATCGACATGTTTCTCATGAAAATTAAAGTTCCTCCGTTTGTTGTTCACTTTTGGTGAGTTAAAATCTTCCCTTTTGCTTAGGAAAACTATAGAGGTCAGATCACATCGCCCTTTTTTCACTTCATTGGACTCAGTTATTGGTGAATGCGATGCCAATATCTTTACGGAGGCGATGAATCCTCTTGAAGCTTACTGATAGCACGGCTGTCAAGATCACACAAGAGAATTGGTAGATAGCCGGCATGTACGAACAAGATCCTTGAAGAGTTGACGTGGAGAGTGTTCTTGTAAATTTGATTAGATATCTAACAAGGAAAAAGAAAGGAAAAAGTTCTTCGGGAAAAACTAATGACTATCACCGGCCAACCACTACTATCAACCAGCAGCATCTTGCATTAAACAGCGTCACCGGGTGAGTATGCCGCATTCGAGAGATGGTCTGAGGAAGACACAACTTGATACAAAGGCGAGGATGCCACATCGAGACAAAGAAGAACCGTGGGCTATCGACTCGGATCATCAGCTCTGATGAAGACGAAGACTGAAGCGTTAGCCGAATAAAAATTTCTCATCAACCTCGCGTAAGCCTTTCAAAGAACGAATACAAGTTGATTTGCTCATATTGCCCATCTTACACGAGATTCTTATAAAACCTTTATTGGCTTAACGCTTCGATGTCTTCGTCCTCTATTTAGAATCAATTTATTATTGTCAATAGTTCAGAGTCCTTCCATCTTGCATTGTGGACTTCCGTAGCCGTACTGAATCGAATCGTCTTCAGTGGAAATTCGCTCGAATAAGATAACCCTAAAAAACCTAATGAACCTAGAAACAAGCAACCTCAGCGCTCTACTCAAGAAGGTTAAATCTGGTGCGACCACGATGACCCACACTACGAAGGCGAACTCCTGTGGGTCATCTACTCTGATAAGTCAGTTATAAAAAAATCGAAGACGTCGAAACGTTATCCAAGTAGTACTTATATCAGAACCTCGTTAAGCTGAACGATATGCGAAAATATATTGATTGCTCGAACTTAAAGTCGGTTTAGAAGAATGTAGTAACTTCATAGTTTTATTGGAATGACGAGAAGCCACTAAATATTATGAGTCCACCACTTGCGTTGTTCGTCTTCGTAATTATTTGCTATTGTCAATTTTTTTTATTTCCACACATTCCGTGTCACCTTCAGAGATTTTTATCTCGCTGACGTCCCTTTTACTGCACAAATCTTTTAAGGAACCTTTACGAAGTTTGATCCACTGTATTCTCATTGGTAAAACTCGTCCTTGCTTCCTTCTCCTTGGCCTAGAATCGTGCTAAAGATTTGCAGATTTCTATTATCCATTACTATTCTGTGAATCTTAGTCTAATTCAAAATCTTTGACATGGATGTGATCAGTTTGTCTTCCCACCGCTGAGTCACCGCCATGCGTCCACCGATTTCGCCCGCATTCCTAGAACATGTCGATTGCAGTCCGACTATCAGATGAGCCACAAGGTATTGTGAGCTAAACATTGAGGTTTAGGAAAGCATTGTTCTATAGTTTTTGATTTGGAAGCTGAATTTTTGAGTACTTTTGATCATTAAGCGTCGTCGCTTACTCTTTTTTTATTGCGACCAGGTTCCACGGTTATAGCTTTGTCTGCGTACCGAGATTACGAAACAGCGTGTCTGTGCTGAGGTGCTGCCAGTCAATATACCTCTTTCGTTTCTCCATCTGAAGGTAACAGTGATGTAAATACTTAATAATTTGCCTTAGCCTCATCAACGTATCAGAATTAGCGAAGGGCTTGGGACGGCTTGGAAATGTGAATCTTCTTTCACCCATTTCTCGACATTTATGGAAACGTGCTCAAAACACTTGACATTATTGAAGATGATGCGAAGTGAGATTATGCTGATAGATTCTGACTATTTGCCTATTTGCTGATTTGGGTAATATTCGAAAGAGGAATGCTAGGTTGTTGCGACGATGAAATGCGAACCTTTTTGTTCTACATTCCGAACAAAAGTGTAAAACGAAAAAAATTTCATTTTATAAGAGGTGTCACTACATTTGGTGAGCGGATCCCAGCAATTGCTGCAGTCTTTTCGCTCTCCACGCATTCATCGTCAACAAGGCTTGAGGATTTTAATCACTTCATGAATCTTTTTCTCCTTCTCGTCCTCGTCTTCGTAGAATGCCGACTAATTCTATTCTCCTTGCAGTCCTGGAGATACTTGACTTAAGGCGATTCCACGTGGATTGAAGGAGAGCGTAGAGGAAAGGTTCGAACCACCATCTTGCTTCCTCATGGACCGCATCCACTCCTCTACCCACTTGCCAAATGAAGATAACAATTGAAAACTTAGGAAAGTTATTATGTCCTCGACGCGATCTTTTATTTACATTACGACTTTTCATATGTTTCTTTCAAATCAGGGGCTCGTTAAGAGAAAGGTACTACTGTGTTTCATTTCCAATAACGTAGCAAAGACTTTGAATTTTATTAAAACGAAAGCACCATGGAAGCCTAAGGCAAATGGTTTAATTTTTGAAAGTACCATGATGAGCTATTCAGTCGGTTTACAACAAGTAATTCAACGACTATAGTGACGTCATCATTATTGAAAGAGCCAGCTCAGCGATACTGTATTTTTGTCAGAAATACATATTAGTGTCTTGGGAATTCATGTCTAAACTAGGAGGTAATAATACAGAAGCAAAAGATGGTGTTTTCACTTTTATTTACTGGCTGTTCTTTTTCCACTCAAGGCATGATGTGAAATCCAATCACAAGGCCACTGAGAATGTGCAAAACTCGGAACCTTAGCAACAGCGCTTCGAAACCGTGATTACCCTTGCGGGAGGCTCACAGGCTATCTTCCACACCAACCGATGCTCCTTCCATGCTTTTTTATCCGCTATTTTTTTCTACTCTAACGACGCTATGAGCAATTTTCGGTCAATAAGAATGATCTGGAGATGTAAATCAGCATTGAACCAAGTTAAGCTGATACTGCGTTTGGATGAAAATTTGCCGGAGGGAGACGCAAAGCAAGGGCATCGATTGGTGCAATGCGTAAAATGTGAACTCTAGGAAGGGTAATCGCAGGTTTGAAGTGCGCAAGCAATTCTGAATTTTGCTCACACCCCAACATCCTTGTGGTTGTATTTCACATAATACCCAGCCATAGAAAAAGAATAGGCAATAAGTAAGAGCATAAATAATCTGAGAATCGTTGTTCAGATTTCGTGGAGAATCTGTGCTTAGGTGAATGTTGCTCAGGTAGAAACGATCAGTAGTTTAACATCAGGGGCATCGTCGCTTCGGCGATTTCGCCTTCTTCAGAGCCGTTTCTACTGGGAAAGGAGTCGTCGTCAGTCATCGAATTACAAGGAAACCTATTGATAACTTCGCATCAGCTCAACAGAAGCAGCTCGTAAGATTTAAATAAATTAGTTATTAATGCTGACGTTTATTGAAAAAAAGTTTTTTGAACATCATTGATTCTCTATTGTTAGAACATGGTCGATTCTTGTCGTTAATTGAGCCGAACAAGTTTTGCGTTTGAACTATAGACTGATGAATGAGAAATGCCAGTGTCTTCACTTTGTGGATTGCCAAGGCTGCAATACGATGGCAGTCCACGTGATAGGCAAATTTTCTCACGAAGACCCTGACAATATGACGCTTTTCATTTTCTTCAGGCGAATGAAGCACATTGTAGAGACAGCGAAAAAGCAGTTGAGCTGGAAAGAGCGGGAAAATAACTCCAGAAATGCGATATAGTAAAATCAGCTTAACTATGAACCAGTTCATAGCAGTTCCATAAATCGTAGAGAACTTGATGGTTTACATTTACCACAATGATGCTGAGATATTTGCAGAACTCCGGACGCAGGTGTCTGTGGTGGGAAACGAACGCGCTATAACCCTTTCCGGAGGCTAACGCCTTCATCACCATACCACGCGGGTTGAGACTTAGTTCGAAAGCCTTTTTTTTTTCGAAGGCAGCTGGCGAACGTGTGGCCTTTCTTATAATAATTCAGACATCGGCGATCTTCTCTCAGTGATTTTGTGGAAGAATTTTAACAGCCGTGTGATTATCACCATACGACCAACTGTTGAAATTATCAGAACGTACTCAAAAGGTGACGCAATAGCATAATGAGTTCCTGAACCACTCACCAGAACCATCTATATATTTTTCTTTTCTTTGATAACATTCACTATGAATTTGTTTTACAAAAAAACACCTGCTGATGCTCAGTTCTTTGAAATCGTAACGATACGTTCTCCTGGATCTCCAGCGGCTTGCAGAAAAACAACTCAACATTTTTAATGATGCATGGTGTGAAACATCAAAAGCCCAGTGAACAGAGGGTTTCAGAAAGAAGGAAAAACGTGGAAAAACAGAGAAACTAATAACACAGAAATGAGAGTTTTCTGTTCAGCTGAAGAACAGCTCCACGTAGATTTCTTGCTCGCATAGAGAGATGCTCCTAGGAATCGCTCTCGTTGCCACTGTTTTCATTTTCGCTCCGCCCGTTTCGGTGTTTCCGAGTGTGTTCTCGAAACTATCTGAGTGTCTCCTGTATTAACCGTATATCAACATTTGATTATTCCGTTCAAAATTCTAGTTCGGTTTCTTTCCCTGTTTTCCAGTGCCTGTTATTTTTTTTTAAAGATATTTCTCTACACCGTCGTCTTCTGCAGTATCTCGTATTTCACTGTTAAAGATGATTTTCGAATTGCTGGCGATTTACGGATCGATTCTTCTTGGATGCGTTATATCAACGACTTGTTTGATAATCTTGGGGAAAAATTGGGGTGCACTTCCCCACTACTACTTAAAATCTGTTGCGTGGATTCAGACATTCTATCCGGACGTCTATCCGGAATCCGATGTGCCATGGCCAGCTATTATCAAAAGAGTTAGTGATTTGGATGGCATCTGTTGAGGTGTGGATACGACACATTGAGATTCACGGTTTTTAGAACATGAAAAATGCCTTGACAAGGAGTAAATCGAGAAGCTCTGTTCACTTCCCATTTCTCATTTCTCCTAGAAGTCATCTGGAGATCTCAGCTGACGCTGCACAGTCTGGGATTGAAGCGATTGTTCAAGTAAGTGCAATCAATTTAGAGATCTTCACCTCTCTGTTCTAGATTTTAAAAACTTTTTTAAGCAAGGAGCTTCTCTGATTTCGTACTGGTTTTATTTTTTTTTAGGATAGTTTGAGCACGTCGTTCGAGAGTGCACCCTGCTATGTCCAAACATTGCTTAGATCTTCTGCGCTTTCTTGCTGGTCGATTTCACAGACATCCATCTTCTATTCCACATTTGTTTTCAGGTAAGGCTCTTTTTCCAAAGAAAACGGTCGCGGCAAAAGTTTTTGATGGGGCTGGCTATAAAAATACGAAAGTGTGTGGTCGTTGACAGCTTATGATGATGTGTTCGACTTCAATTGTTGCTTTTGATGCTCTTCCTCAAGGAGGAAGCTTTCGAAAAATTCAAATTCAAGGAGCTTTTTTACTACAGAAAGAGTATTAGATCACGTGGTTATTCAGATGGGGTTTTCTCTTTCCGATTCGTCTGGGCCTTCTGCTTACATCATTCGCATTTCTCATTGTCGCTGGACTTGTTGCTCGCAACAAGGTGGTTCATCGTTGAAGGTTCTTCTAAAATTTATTCATACATATTTAGATACCAAGACGTAATATTTCTGTTGCTTCCATAGATGTATTATTTTCAGAATGTGAGTGATGCTGAAAAGACATGGTTTGGTATCATATGCTCGCGGCTCTTTCTCAGCGGAATGGGCATTGTTGTCACTTATAATAACATCCATTTTAGGCCAAAAGAAGCAGGTGAGAAGCTCTTACTTTCTGGAGAGAGTGAAATTGTGCTGATTAATCGGATAGCTTTCAGGAGTAGCAGTTTCGAACCACATGAGTCCAAATGACGTTCAAGCGTTGTTTGCTGGCACACCACTCGGGTCATCCCATGGATTTATCGTTACAGGGCAAAAACATTCGGGAATTATAGGTGAATGGAAAAGCGTTAGCAAGTTCGGCGTAGAAAACATGCATGCAGATCATCAGTTGTTCATACCCAACAAAAACGGAGCATCGTTCTTCATTTCCAGCAGTTCCGACTGATGCATTCTTGTAAGGAGAAAATCGAACATGTTTAGTAACAACCAGTTACCCATCTTATAGAATACTACTGAAACGCTAAGTGCTATAGTGCCGAATCAGTCTCGAATGCTCTTTCTGAAGATCCTTAGACGTCTTCCAAAAAACTAGCAACAAAATATCTCCGAACTGTGCCAATTCACAGCAAAGCACGGTGGAGGTAGCAGAAAAGGTTACGACTCTGCTATCTATCACAACGCCATTGAAGGCCAGTGCCTACAAAAGTTGAGTTTGAATTAAAAATCAGCTACACAACTGCTTAGAATCATCGTAGGTAAACGCTAATTGCTTAGTTTTGATGTAGTTCATTTTTGCTTTTCTTAGTGTTTAAGGGATCAACAATAACTCTACAACTTGATATCTGGACAACTTAATCATTCTCATCAAATGCTAGGTAGGAGGGTTGATTAAGAGTTCTTCCTTTGATCATGTAGATATGAAATTAACTATGTCGTTGCAAGAGTGTTAGGATACTTTATTCGGCATACCTGAAATGTTGTATGAGTCGTCTCAAACACCTCTCGATGAGAAGCATTAGTTTTGCATGAGACGCATCCTGAGCGCGAGCAACACACTACTATAGATGCCTTTCAGCAATAAACCGCAAGACTACTCGTTCGAACCTATTCACGGACCAACCAAGCCTCGCATCATGGTCAGAAAACTGCTCCAAGTGTTGTCTTAGGAAAGCTCCTTACGACCCAGAAAAGCTAGAGGCTGCCTGTAAAGAGGATCTTGAAGCACCGTAATATTTCTGTACTTAAACTGTAGAGAGAATCGGATGAACCAACACCCACCGACATTCAAAGAAGATCAAAATTCTCATCATAGACATTCAAGGATCTTTACAGATGATGGATGTGAAGATGCGAATCAAATGAAAGAAGTGCTAGGATCCGCACCACATGTAGTGTCGGGCCTTTTGAAATAAAGGAATAGAAAAAAGGTACATCCTTTCTGTAGAGCAGAATGCCCAGGATTTAAAAGCAACGTATCCTTTGAAAGCAATTTCAACACTGCTTTTATTGTTAAATATTTACTCAAGAAATAGTTGTCGAAATTGGAAGTGGTATTTGAGTGCAGAGAGATGCAATGAATTCACTGGAGGAGGACAGATTTCGTAATTTAGCTCATTCAGTCCCTACACTTTCACATCTTGATGAGAGTTTTCGTGCAAGAAGAACTTTCCTGGACACGAGCGCTGAGTACGTCTATCGCAAGTCTACATGCATATCATTTTGTGACAAAGCATTCTGCGCTGAGGCCATCAGAGTTTGGGTAGTTGTGGTAGATTCACCGAGATGCTGGCTACCAAATAACCACTACGAGCTTGTTTTGACGCAACCAACTCAGGTTTAGGTAGTGTTCACAAGTTTTACCTCGACCCATTTTCATCGGTCATCGTTATTTGTCGCATAAAATCCGTTTTTCGTATATCGCAATGCAAGCGTATGAAAGCTCAGCGCGAGGAATGTTCGCCGTTTATCTATCAATGAGGGATGTGCCACGCATTCGATTTCATCAAGAATCGTAGAGATGAGTGAATGCATAACTGGCCTATACCGCGGTGGCTACCGATGTATTAAATCAGTTCAGCTATAACCCAGACAAGTCTGCCACCAACTGGCTGATCTCAAAGAGACAAATGCAGTCGGTGAGCGCTAGATCGAGCCAGTTACCCACCTTTCGTATATTGCAGCGCACCTCTAATCGTTATACCCTCCGCACCTCATTTCCCAAGATGCTTGAGAAATACGTCTCTTAAGAGAAACGAGGAGCCCATCTTACGACGACGATATCTTTGCTCTCTGTTGACTTTCTATGGTCGTTCTTACCCAATGTCTTGGGTAGTTCATGAAGACTGGCACTTTTTTTTGCAATGATTAATAGTTTTATGTAGACACACACACACACACACAATGCAATATAACGGTAGCTGACGTTTCGGCAGTATCGCCTTCTTCAGAGCCTCGAAGGGCATACTGATGTACAATTTGTTAGACCAAACACTTTAATTACGCTTACAAAGAGATGAAAAACTCCATGGCAACTACATGATCAACAGCTTCTCGAGAAACACACCGGTTTTTACATGACTTCCAATGAGGAAGGTAAAAACAGCTGATTATAGTCGCATATGGTTGATGATTGCGCCACCCCACATCAGAAATTGATCCGAAGATACGGGGCCAGGTCGCCAGTGACCTCTAGGCATTCCTCCCTGCTATTCATTGTGGGATTTTTGACATTTATCCAAAAAGTCTCAAGTTTTATGTAGATGTTGCTTTCCCAGTTTGTATAATGCCAACCATTTTAGTCAACATGACGTTAGAAAACTCTCTGAAAGATGGGGAATCACATTTATTTGAAGAAAATTCTTTTTACCCGATATGTGGCTTGCGTCTTACTATGCATGAAGTTGTTGTGAATGAGTTCAGTTACTGCTTGGAGAATTGACCTTCCGCTTCAGGCATGCTGTCGAGTTGATTTTCCTTTGAAATCATGACAAAGCTCCGGTAGAACGCTTTCAAATGGTCACCACAGGAAGTCGCCGCATTTTTTAGATTTTGGAATCAGTTTTCCAACTCAGGAACGATGACAGACTTCGTCGGCCTGGTGAACGATCGAACCAGTGACTTTGAATGATTTCTCTACCTACTGTTTCTCTAGCGCTCCTTTGTAAAACACTGTCAGCTTAGTTGAATTGTGACATATTTAAGACAACGAACAGTTTTTCAATAGAAAAAAATTATGTTTTCCTATGTGAAGGTTACCTTTGCACTTCATGAGTCCCATAATTTTTGGAGGCAGTTGCTGAATCAAATCGTATCCCTTTTTATAATTTCTCATGATTTCTGCCAATATACTATTCTGTTCTACTTCTATCACTATTGCTGTTATTTTTATCGTTGTTTGATTTACCAGTACCAGGATACGCCACCTTCCTGCTACCAAACTAGTCGCATGGTGGCAAATCTCCCCCTGGTCCACAAGGGCTGTGATGGTGACGAGTAGAGGCAGATTTTGGCTGCCTGGCTGACCTCGGGTCTCCAGGGAATCACTATGGCTAAACCAGCGAAACTACGAAGAAATGGATGCTGGGGCCTACACAATCAGTGAGGAGGGGACATCCAAGTATCCAAGTGTCCGAGTTGTTTGGATTTTCTGATTGATGCTTTATGAGATCAATAAGAAATGGAATAACGATAGTGACGTTGAAGGTTAGAAAGCAAAATAATGCTCTGCCTTTAGGACAGTCAATACAAGAAGAACTTCATTTTCGAATTCGCAAACATGAATAAAAATCTTCTTTCTTAATCCAGAAGAATCACTGTTGCCTATTTACGTGCGTGATTTCTCGCTAACAATCTTCATTATTAGGCTCGATTGAAGCTGCAGCAGATCGTATTTGTCCAACGATTTGGGTAGATAGGAAAAGTGCTAAAGGCCGTCGAGAATTTTTCGAAGAAATCATGAAGAAGTGTGAGCAAACGGTTTGTCAACCAGGCAACTCTGTTTAACTTTGCTTAACTGCATTGATAATACCCTTACGGATTCTAGTGTGGAGTCCCGATTCTTCTGTTTCCTGAAGGCTATTGCTCCAACAACACCCAAGTGTTGCAGTTCAGAAGAGCGATTTTCAAAGAAGGAATAACGATTTATCCCATTGCTATCAAGTAAGTCACACTATTGCTTCAACACGTGATTGACTGCAAGTTAAGGAGAAAATGCCCATACAAAAGCCTTCAGGAGTCTTTTTGCGACTTTTTTCATTTTTGTTTTCAATCACTTGAGCATGTGGCTTATTAATAGCAATGCTAATCATTAATACTAATGAGTCATTGCTGGACTTGGCTAAACGAATAAAAACACGGCGTACATTGGTAGACTTCCGAATGTCTCTGTGTAAGCTAAGTATGCATTCGCGCGCCTCTGAGATGTTTACATGTAGTCGAATGCACGATGCATCCCATCTGGTTTCATTTGCGTCAAGCGCTTTTGCTAAAAGTAATAGTGGTGGTTTATTATTGCTATTATTGACATAATTATATATTATTGACATTATTGACGGTTAACCGCGGACCAAAAGCGACCTTTGCTTCGCTGAGACGCAGGCGGAACCAGGGGATGGACTCCCTGTTTCTGCTGCGCCGATTTGACACATACTTTCTGTATTTGCTAGGCGTATTCATGCATGCGTGTGTGGATGCGCTCTCTCTTTATGCGAATTGTATTCTACGAGTCAATTCGGCCAAAGGCCTGCAATCAGGTGACAGCCCCCAATTTCGCAGAGTTGGGTAGGACGAGTACGGAGAGGCTGCGAAATTCTCAGGGCCAATGGAAGCTGTCTGGATCACGAAGAACTATGGCGACGATCTGTACCTACAATGCACGTACACTTGCATCCGAGTCCTCGATAGAGGACTTCCTCATGCAAGCAAGAATGACAAGGTACGACCTCATCGGACTGGCTGAGACGAGACGACGCCACCCATTCAACGCTGTCTATGACACTGGAGAAGAAATGTTCCATGGAAAATGCGACAGTAGAGGCGTAGGCGGCGTCGGCGTTCTCGTCAACACGAGTTTGTCCATGAACATCGATTCATTCGAACAGCTTACAAACCGAATCGGACGTTT
>MQTX01000042.1:925791-952499 GCA_009735665.1 Angiostrongylus cantonensis | reverse complement strand
ATACATACATATGTATGTATATATATATATATATATATATATATATAACTGCGAGGATGCCGAGATAAGACAAAACTCGTATCCTCACGAGAGCTTCGAATTACACTTACCGGAGCCTCGCGTGCTATCCACCATAATAATTGAGGGCCTAGCTTTCAATTTTTTTCGGTCACTTCATATATATGTATAAAGCTTTAAAAAAGCTCTCGGTCTTAGTCATTCGCTGAGGATTGCGCCATGCATTCGAATTCATTAAGCATGGACCAGAGGTAATTGAATGCGTATCTCGCCTTTACAACGATTCGCGGTGGCCTACCGATGTATCAAGCCAGTGCTGCAATCCTCCCTGACACGTTTGGTACCAATCCGCTGACCCCAAAGGAATAGAAGGCTTAGTGGGCCGTAGTGGGCGGCGTGGGGATCGGTTCCACGTGTGTGTTGCAGGGCGCCTTCGACCACTTGGCCACACGAGCCCTTTTACTTCATATATACATATATATATGAAAAAGTTATTTCTTTGAGACTACCTTAATCTTTTGACTGGCGAGATTGTGAGAAGGACTCCACGGAACTACAATGCAAACCAGCAAAATTTCTTCCTCGGTACCCTGCACACGGGGCGTTACCGTCTTCGACGACGGGTGGTGAGGCAGTCTGTGAGAGGCTATCAAACGTCGGGTTCAACAGGACGTCATTGCAAACGAACCAAACGAGCGCGTCCAGGACACGCTATAGAGATTACTTCTTGCTGGTCTTCTGGCTGAACGCCCTGCAAGACACGAAAAGCAGGAAGTGTCCGATAATAATTCCTTTTGCGAATCATCAAAGGCGTCGATTCTGTCATACACTCATCCATTTCCCATCCATTCACCTTATATGAAATCGCATCACTGCGTCTGGGCATTCCATTCTTCGTCTCCAGCTTCCTCATAAAAGGAAGTCACTATCATCGGCTGTTTCTCCCAGCATTTCTCGCTGATGAGAGTGAAATAGACGCCTTCTACAACCAGCTGGAGAAAGTAGTCTGCAGCTAGAAACCTTTGTATAAATTCGCTATTGAAGATACTAAGGCCAGATTAGAAACAGCCATTGAAAATGAGTACAGGATAAAGATATTCGGAAAAAGAGAATGAAATAAGAATGGGAGCTGACTTGTAGGGTACTTCTCCGTATCAAGTCTCTCCCAGAGGAGTTCATTTTCGAGAAGAAAGACTATCGCCGATGGACATGGAAGTCTGCTAAAGACACGACTCATGCGGAGATCGATCATGTTCTCACAGACAAAAATTGATGCCTCTTTGACATCACAGCAGTACCTAGACTCTGCCGGATCTTGTCCGCGCGAAGATTCTATTCAGCCATAACTTGGAAAAGAACTTCTGTCATCACTCAAAAAAAAACGAAACAAGTCGTGTATGACGGAAATATTCTCGATGAAATCCTTTCCTCATATGACTGGGAGGTAAACGAAGACCCGATCGAAGCCTACATGCTGGAAGGACTTAAAACTTGTGCCAAACTCGCCCAAGTTTCTTGAGCAAAAAGTTCAAACCGCATCTTCACTACCACTAAGGAGTTGCTCGAAAAGAGAAGGACACTACAGTTTGGTCCTACTGCAAGCGCCCAACACCACTGATAATAAATTCCGGCTGTAAAAGATCCTTTTAAAAGAATTTACATTTCTATAGATGCAAAAAGTAAATGGAAGCAGCACAGAAACGATCTAGTTTGGAGAAGTTCCTATACCAACCTTTCCCGCTCCACAATTCCAGTCCCGGATCTTGAAATCGCCACTGATAAAAAGTCGCCCGGGATAATACCCTCTGAAGTTCGAGTTGTGCTACAAAGTACTAAGAGAGATAGAGCTTTAGAACCCGATAATATCACCGCCGATTTTCTTAGAGCTGGTGGCTACAAATTACAATTAATTTTTCTACAGTCCACATGGCGTCTTATAATCAGAAAGGAAAATACAAGACCAGTGAGGGACCTCGCTCATGGTCATCATAACGAAGGTGAAGGAAGGGATGTTTGCAACTACCGCTGATTGAGATTGTTGAGGGTATTCTACAGGCTGTTCACGAAGATTACCCTTTTGTGCACATCAAAGACCTTGGTGAAGGACAACTAGCTGAACAACCAGGATTTCGATAGGGATTCTGGTGCACGGATCACATCGAAACCGTATCTCGAGTCACAGAAGTCTGTCGAGATTAGCTCTTGTTCACTATTGCTCTAACCTTTACCGACTACGAAAAGCGTTTCACAATGTCGAAATGGAGGCAATAATTTCACCACTCGTTGACAAGGGAATGGACCCGTCCTATATTCAAACACTAGCAGACTCTTATCGGAAGTCCAACAGAAATCGATAGCTTTAATCTACCCCTCACCATGCTCATAGAAGTTCTACAACGCGACACAATATCGCCAAATCTGTTTAGTGCAGCGAGACAGTGAATAATGAAGTCACTCAATTAGAGCGAGAAGGGCATACTTATTAATGAAAACTCCAGTTAAATCCTCATTCTGCGGACGACATCATCACATTTTCGAAAAGTATTACTGAAGCAGAAACGGAGCTCACTGGACTTCACGAAGCGGGGAAAGAATTGAACTGTGCATTAATTAGGCCGAAGACCAAGTTCATAAGGAACCCATAGTGTGAAGATGAATAAATCGAACTGAATGATTCACTGATTGCAGAAATGACCTCGTGCGCGTATTTTCAGTCGTTCAGTGGAAAGGATCATTCTCTTATGTAGCAGAGACGTGGACTGATACCTCAATCACGTCAAGAATACAGCGCACCACCCTCATTAATCCTCGAAATGTGTGTTCAGAAATCCATCCGGCACTCGAAATGTCTAACCAGAATCAGTTGCTCAGATCGTTGGAAGCTATTCCATCTTTGGGTTCCGGAAGAACATACATCAACAGCGAAACACAGAAACGGCGCTCACATAATAGGAAGAACAGATGACAGATGAAAGAACGAAAAGAACAATGGAGTGAATTCCTAGAAGATGCAACCCTCCTCTCGGGAGTTGCCCAAATGATGGGCGGGTGTGTTCGTCCATAACGTGAAGCATCTGCATTTGCAAATGGCAAAGATTTCGTTACTACGGAATAACCTCGTAGACGTTGTTCTGTTTGAAACAGACCACTGCCACAAACGAGCCGAGTGTCCGAGAATGAAATGAAGGAAAATTTTGCTGAGGCCTGCACAACCAGTGAAAACGATTGTGAAATTTATCATTGTAATCATTGCAACTATGCTTGAGGACAACCTCGTTAGTGAAACAAAAACGATTAGAATACAGACATTGTTGCCAACACCGTTCAATGTTACTTATTCCAATAGAATTGAGAAGGTTTGTGTAGCGCAGTAGTCGGAGGCGCCCTGCATTACACATGGAGTCGGTCCCAATGTCCCAGGTCCACCAAGCATTTCATCCCTCATGCGTCGCCAGATTGGTACCAGAGTTGTCTGGGAGCATAGCACCACTGGTTTGATACATCAGTAGGCTACCGCGACTTATTGTAAAAGCTAAAAGTGCACTCATTCACCTCCAACGTTGCTTAATGAAGTCGAATGAATGGCATATCACACAGAGATAGACCAGCAATAGGAAGTAGTTTAAAGAGAAACGATTTATAAAGACTCGTGAGCGACGAATTGTTGAAGGCTGTCTATAGTAAAAATTCCAATATTTTGGCATCTCGTGATTTTTGGAATTAGCGAATAAGTAAAAGTTAGGGGGAGATGCTGTAAGGATTATGTGTGATGCAAAGCTTTGTAGCCGACCTCGTTCGTTCTCTTGCAGTTACTCGACATGTGGCTGGGAAAACTCGCTGTTGAGAAACAACAAAATTTGTTGATAACCAGTCGCAGGCTTACCAGCAATCATTTTATCCATTGTCTCAAAATACTTATCGGCTATGGTTTGGCAGTGATCCAGAAGATTATAGTGGGTGATTTCATTGATCACCAAGGAGTTACCATGAAATGTTTATAATCTTGAGCTGTGGTAGGATGTGTCTGATTCCATTTATAAAGGTTTCAAATTCGTTTTCCAAAAATGGCATTACTTTCGCCCCAGCTGATAGTTGTCTTGGTTGCAAACGAACGTGCCCATATATCATCCATATATGACTGTGAGATTTCAGTGATAAATTTGTAGTGATAGATGGTGTCTTGATTTTATTGAGAAAGAGATGGATTTTCAAAGAAGCTCATTGATGATAACGGTGGTTGAGGTTAAGTCGACGCAGCAAAGACTGACTAAACAGATGCATTAAATTAATTGTTCTCAAGTTCACAATTCTTTTGACACAGGTCCTTAAGAATGTTGACGAGGAGTGTTTGTTACGTGTTAAATGGCAAATAAATGCGCCACTTTATCGAAAGGTGACAGACGTCTCTCCAAAGCATTTTAAAAAAATTGTGATAGGACCAAATGTCAGTTGTTGTCATCAATTATGGCTTCATTCAATGAAAACAGTAAGTGGAAAAGTGGAACCCGACAAGAAACATTTAGAGAATGACAGACGGAAAACTGCCTTGGAGCACGATAGTGGGAAAGCAGCGAAAATTTAATTTGCCTCATTGGACTCAGTGTTTAGGGATGCTAAATTTTGTTTTGTGGACCGTATGTAGAGCATCACATCCAAACCTCTGAGACCTTGAAACTTCTTGTTTCGGTTTTTTATAGGTATCTATTTGTGATAAGGATAATAGCGTTGTAGGTTGAACCGGAGCCTGTAGCAGTGCCTCCTCCAGAAGAAGTTCCTCCACCGCCAGCAGAATTCGCAACACCGTTGCCACCTACGCGACAAAAAGATCTCATTGTGAAGGACTATGATCCAAAGAAGGGTGGGAACATACTATTTAGTGCTGGCGTATGGTTTCTCTGTCATCATTAGAACGAACATTTTTAGCAGCGCATGCCATGAAGCGACCAATGGACAAATGGCTTATTTCGCCACTTACTGGTGAGAAAATCCCATCAGACAAGTTGGAAGAGCATGTACGGTGGGTACAGTTCCTCTCAGTTTTACTTTGTATATTTTGTATATTATCCATAGGCATATATCTATGCGTATTTGTACACATATATACATATGTATATATGCGTATATATATGTATACAATTGCGTTTTATATATTTATTTATTTATTTATTCGTATTATCCAGATGGCATGCCATGAAAATTTCAAAATAATCAAACACGGACATCTGGTTATTCTTTCAATCTAAATTACAAGTCGAGAGCCCGAGTGTGGTTTGGAAGTTGAACAACTTAGACCATTACAGTCTCAAATGATTAGCGGGAAGTGATAAATGGAAGACGACAACGAGAGATAAAGAAGTAGTCCTTCGCGGATCTAGCAATTATTTACAGGCCTAAGCTTCCTCACTCCACAGAGAGCTGATGCTGATCACATAGAGCTTAAAAATAATTTTCGGTTATTTGTGACACCAAATTATTATAGAAACTGCGTTAAAACGAATGCGACTACAAAAATACAAAAAAGTGTGAAACTCTTGGATTAAATTACAGCTCAGTCTTTCAGGAAAGATTCCTTAACCCCATTCTCGAAAATGAATTCTTGAGATACGCGGGATGATCCCATGAGTTTCTTGAAGTACTAGTCATTTTCCTCAGTAAAGGAAAACCTATTTCCATAGTTTTGTAAAACTTCTTTTGGGCCGTTGCACCTGCATTTTTAGTTGTTCGTACTAGCATTTTTGAATTCTTCATGGTTCAAGGAAGGTATACAATTACCTGAATGCATTATATCTGAAGCAACTAATCTGAGGAATAATTACACGATTTCTTAAATCACAAAACTTACATTAAACCAAGGAGACAGCTTCTTTTGAAGACTTTCAAACACTCTAGTTAGTATGCATTTGTGCTCCAGAGAATAACAAATTGCTCCACCAGCAATACATCGACGTCGGTGCCACACATTCTGAGCCCTACTGTGATAGTAAGCATTGAGAGAATAGGCAAGAAGCCACCAAATATCGAGTGGTTCAAGATGTCATTCAGACCGGCTTGAAATGACACCTTCACGTCATGTCATAGAAACGTTTCGTCTTCGCATTTATCAAGCTAGAATGGCATGCTTAGATACCAATTTTCAATCCTTCATTGAAACAGAAGGTCAAATGAAATTTTACGGAATCGTCTCGCAAAAGAGAAGAGTCGGGAGGACAGCCATTACTCAGTGACCTAAATGACTCATCGTGACACGTAGTGCATATCCGGCATCCAAAGCAAGGAATATTCCTCTCCCGTAGAATGGCTCTCTATCTGGTGTGAATTCATCAGCAATTTGAAGATATGCGTAGTATGGGGATTTCTCTCTATTGACATTCTAAATCCTTATCAAATGTGACTTTTCCGAACTTGAGAGAGTCGCTTTAGACGTCTTAACATCGTCGCCACAGGTAGCTGGTGCCCCTGATCACAAAGAAACTTCCTACTTCACACTCCGACTCTTCCAGCACGACCGCGACTTGCAACGGTAGCGAATTCTGCGAATAGTGGACATACTACATGAACACCGAGGTAAGAAACCGAAATGTTGTTGTAGTTCGCAGAGCATACATCCGCTCACGAAACCTCGGTGGCACAGGTTTGTTCTCCCACTCTGCGTTCATTCATTTCGCCGAGTCATAAGAAATCCTTCCCAAGAAGATCAGTACGACTAAAAAATTCTTACCAATCGGTGTAACTGATCAGAACACTTCTGGTCATTATCAGTTGGAATAATCTGGGTTAAACAGTGCTCTAGGATAACATGCTACTGTGGTTTCCTCTACGAATCGAATGAATGGTTTGCAGCAATGAACACTTCGATTATTTCAAAAGTGTGGATGAGCAGTTTGGACAGCACATTGCTAGAAAAAACTCAATCGGAACAACTAGTGCAATGAAATGACTCGCAAGTGAAGCCATTTAGAAGGCCTTTATTGAACAAGCCCTTAAATGCGGCCAAATACTCTCATGCTCTTCCTTCTATCGGAATGCTCTGTTTAATACATCTTCCAGTTCCTACCCTACTACTTTTCCTCCCTTTTTCGTTGAGCACATTCCTCACCACTCTTACGGTTGTTAGCGGGTCTCCTGCTATCCTGTTACTGCTCGCATACATCCCATCGCCATAGGTGAGTATTGAGCATCTCCGTGACAAAATTGCCACTCGAAGCCTTATTGCATGAGTTATGCTCTTTAGAATAACGATGAAACCGAATATTTTTTCAGGAAATCTTCCTGCACTATATTATTTCTGCGATTACATTATTTTAAACGATGAACTAAAACGGTGTAAGCAAAATCCAACGAATAAAATCTATGGACTTTTTCTAAACAAACATTTTGATCGAAACTTACTAGCTATAACGACCAGGTGGAAGAACTATCGCAGCGGTGGGGTTTGGG
This sequence comes from Angiostrongylus cantonensis, assembly GCA_009735665.1. Classification (NCBI taxonomy): domain Eukaryota; kingdom Metazoa; phylum Nematoda; class Chromadorea; order Rhabditida; family Metastrongylidae; genus Angiostrongylus; species Angiostrongylus cantonensis. The sequence continues at coordinate 945,044 of MQTX01000042.1, read as the reverse complement.
CGGGAATCACTACCTGAAAGGTGCGCTAAGAATTTTCTAAGGATAAATGAATGAAAGTTATTTAAAATTGATGTTGAGACAACCTACAAGCTCTCAAAATAAATTAAACAATAATTGGATGAAAATTTAGTGATGAACCAAAAGCATATACATTTTAAGCCTTTCAGATAGCTTTTTCATCGTTGAGTATCGTTTTCACCCAGCATTCAAATTTTTATAACAGACTCGTTTAAACTAAACAGCGTGGAAGGATCTTTCTCTAATTCTTTAAATGTGTCATTTCCAACTCCACACCCTCGATTAAAGGAGAGCAAATCTTGTGATGTCAGTGAGCAACGTTATCCTTGTAATCTGAGTAATACCAAATGATTTGCTACCTCCTGACAACTGGTGTTTCTTGGGCGACGCCGGAGGATCTTCCGAATACAGGAGCAGTTCTGTAATTTCGAAAAGGTGTAAATTTGGACGTAGAGCTCAACATCGACAAGCCCAGGATCACAACTGACTATTTTTCCGCGAAACTTTTGAAAGAGGATTGTATTAAAGATACGATGATCTATGTGTACTTTGAGGAACCAGGATCTTCTGAGCAGCTGTCCCAAGCGAGGGAAAGAGAGTTTTTCCCAATTCTCTTTGTTCCATACCATTCGCTGAAAATTTTTCTACCATAAATTTATAGAAACAGATTAGCAGCAATTCTTGATGGTTTTAATTTTGCCTTACAAACTTTCCTTTTTTGAGCCTACGCAAGGTTTCAACGCGTAGTTCTAATTTTATTCTTTTAGAACCTTAATGGTCCATAAAATCATCCCAGAACAAATGTACGACTACAGTTCATTTAACTGTTCATTTTCCAACAGCAGTTACGGTAAACTTTTCTAATGCACACGTGCATGCCTTAACGAGAAATTTTAGAACCTTCTTTAAAAGAAAAAAGAAAATAGCTTGTCAAGAAAACAAGGAATCATTTCTTCGCAGACTTTACTTATTCTATCAGCCAGTACTCATAAATTCTAGGTAAACATTTGTCATTGATTGTTTAACATATGAATGACTCATAGATATGTAACTACGACTTTTCCAAGGCCGAAGATAAAAATACCATGTCTTCCCGAATTTTCCCTAGATTTGAAATACCATTCACCGTTCCCATTGCAAGGAAGTGGGTAGCCAAGCACAGGAGGTTTATCAATCCCGATCTGAATTATGATACAGTAAGTTTTGAAGCTAAGACTATGGTTATGTTATAACGGGCCGTGAATGTTGCTATAACTTAGTGAAGTTTAAAGTTATAGCTGTTTGAACGAAAGAAAACTACAATTCGGTATGGATTGGAGCGTGAGTTGATTGACTCGTGCACAAGAATCCATAAGTACTGACCAATCGAATCCATGAAATCGTTTCTAGAAAATTCTCTCGAAAATAAGTCTCTCTAAGTAAGTAAATGCAAGACCAACTTTTTAATAACCTCGACATTGATCAATGCGCTGATTTCTCAATGAGCACACAAGATTGTTACTTCATTTTTCATTCACAAAGAAACTGACGTTCCAAAGGATTTCACCATATTCTCAGCCTAGAAGGTAAAGCTGACTGCAATCTTACCAGCTAAACACCTCTATAACCAAGACAAATCACGAAACCGAGATTCAAGCCATATCGAAAACAAAGCTGCTTCTTCGCACAGTCCGTTTCTTATGGGTTCTCCAGTGAGTTTTCAACGTGGAGAATAACCGAACAGAGTGCTCATGGATGGATAATGTGTCTCTTTCACACAAAACTGCCCTTTTAGACATTGTTTGAGATCAAGTGTAATAACGAGGCATCCCACCTTGCTGCTTATTTCTGGATTCTTGAAGTGTATCCGGAATGCTTCGAGAGTTTTGCGCACTGGAATTTTCGATTCTATTGAATCTTCCCCATTATGTCTTTCTGTTCTAGTTGGATATTTAGTTTAGTTTTAATTTTTTTCACTTTTACTTTTACTTTATATTTTTTTTTTACACCGACTAGGTGCAGGTAATGCCCCGAGGTCACGCGTGATCTCGCCCCTTACCCTCGTATCGGTCGTTGATGTGGGGAGGTGCAGTCGTCAGCCATATGCGACGTTGATCAGCCGCTCGTCAGTGGAAGGCACGTAGAAAGGCGGTGGGTTTTTTCAAGAAGCTGTTGAACGTGTGACTACCATTTAGATTCTCATCTTTCTGTTTGTGCTGTTGAAGTGTTTGGCCTAGTGAGTTGCGTATTGGTGTACCCTTCCAGGCTCTGAAGAAGGCGATTCTGCCGAAACGTCAGCTACGATTGTTTTGTATGTGTGTTATTACATGGAAGTAAACGTATGCTGTTTAACAACCTCGCGATTGCTAAGAGAGAAAACGACGAATTCATAATCCAATGCCGAGGTTAATAGAAAGTCGATCCTGGGTACTATTACACTGGTGACTGTTGGAGACATGTTTCTTACAAGCGTGCTTTTTGTGTATGCGGTATTAGAGGAGTGGAAATAAGCCAGCGTGTTTTTTTAATTGGCTTTCAGTACTCTTTGGTGATCCAGTTGTTTCTGGACGGGTTGATTAGGGCGTTCGAAAATGGAAGCCAAGCCTCCTTCCACTTCTCTTGGGTGAAATTTATGTACTCTGACTGTTTATTGAACAACTCAACACATTTGTCTACCACTGTTGTGTGGAAAAGATGACAAAAGAATCACCTATACACCTTCAGCAAATTAATGGCCGGAAATCGACTACTGATGATTCTATCTTAGACATAAAGCCGATGACAAGGGTTGTTGCCAGACGCTTTCCCATTGCCAACGCTTTCATATGTGCGAAATACCTCCCAGACCATCTGAAGATTGAGTAGTTTTAGCATCGAGAGGCCATACACGTTCATTACTTCTTCGTGTTGCCTTAGGAGCTCCAGTATGGCATTCATAGCGGAGATATTTGACATGGTTGCATAAAGAGCAGTAACGTCGAAGGACTCCATCATTTACGCGCCGTTGGGAAGCGCGTCACGTTGACAACCTAGGAACATCTTAGTGTTGTTCAGATATGCTGAAATCTGTTTCAACAGCTGGGTATGTATTAATGCCTGAAACCATGTTACACGGTTTGTTAACCCTTCTACACGTGATGGGTGTAACCTTTAGCATTGATGGATCGTTAGAAGCTAGGTCATAAGTAGATTGCAATTTATGACATTTAACAGGTCATTGTAAAACGAGACGTGCTGATAATTCAACTTTTCGTTGAGAAATAGTTAGTGATTTTTACAATTCGTCACAATCGTTGTTCAATTCTCAGTATTGACTTTTGAAATCCTTTCCAGACGACGGCCGATAAAGGGAAGCATCTTCAAGATGTTTTTCCATTTTCTCAACAACTAAATGGTGAGGAACCAGTACAAACTCTCTGCCCTTATCACTAGCAGATAATCTCTCGTATGCCACATTACTGAGTTCATATGAGGTTGGAAACTTCTTCGCGCGATAGTGGGTAAGACTTTGAAAATTTTTTCCGAGTATATCCGCAATCCTTCCGACACTTTACCGCCTCATCGCGGCTGGGATGTATTCCTGGATATCCAGTTGCGATGCACAACGTGCACAGTCATGACCCGCAAGGTCTCCCAAGCTGGCAAGGAGTCCGGCGTTTCTATCACGTAGCCAACTAGGAGTAAACCAACACGACCGTCCTTGTATCAAACTAGTCGCATGGTGGCAAATCTCCCTCAGATACACAGTGGCGGCGACTGCCTGTGGTGGTGAATACCTAGGCCAGACTTTGCCCAAGCTGACCTCGGGACTCCACAGAGACTCAAAGTGGCTAAACCAGCAAAACTCCGGGAAATAGAGAGCAATCTGAGATCTGCACAACCAGTGAGGACGGACCACCCACGTGTCCAAGTATCCGAGTATATCCGCCATTTGATATCAACTTCATAGTTGGAGTTTTGTTGTCTATGAAACGGTTGAGGAAACGGCTGCGATAGAAATTTCCCTATTTCTTGTTGTTCGGTCCTATTTGGTGCTTCAACTCTAGCTTGTTTCTACGAAGTCTGCCTCCAAGCACATATAAACTACCTACGACGCTACGTATAGATGTCTTGGAAATGGGTTCGGATGGTGAGAAATTCGAGCGCAATTCTAATAGCGAGCGCTCTCCGTCAGGGAGAAATATGCCTCCCAGGCACCGTAAGGCATGCATTTTCTGGCACACTGTTCACCTTAATGTAGCTCGTTTGATCCTTGCTAATGGTGTTTCTATTCCTTCTTGAAGCTGCTCTATGCAAATTACAGCGTTTTCGATTTTTTTCCTAAACTTATTGCAGCACTTCATCTAGGGGACGAAATCCAACGACAGCGCAGCTTTTTTGTGAATAAAAATAAAGTAACGACCCCTTGTCTGCTGCCCGAGTTATTTTCATACTAACTTGGTCTCTGTTCGGCCTGTAGTACCCCGCACTTCTCCAAACTCAATATCTATCGGTTGACAATATTCAGCCAGACGAGCATTTTTGTAGTCGGTCTGTATAGAGTCGTCTCCCAAGCCAACAGAAATCTCGATTTTCGAGGCTTAACCAGAAAGTGGTCGGTCACTCAAATACATTGAAATTCAAAGGCCAGTAGTGGATAACAACAACGGATTGTGTAGAAATACGGTGAAGAAACTTACGTGGAAATCGATCGTCCACCTCAGAGACAATCTTGTAGATGTTTGACACCTTCTTCAGTCCTAGCAAGATATCAGCAGGGTACTCCTCGCTTAAATTTTCATTTTGTTTTTTAACCAGCACTATTACATACTGAATGAAATAATATTGAGGAGATGTCAGCCCATTTCCAAATTCCAAAGGACCAAAGATGTTCAACAAGCTAAGCGTTTTCAAATGACCTAGTCTCGAGATTACGTAGTGAGTCCTAAGAGAGATGTGGATTGAACACAGGCCAAAACCGATCATGTACCTTCTCTGAGGTTTTAGAGGATTTCGCTATCTCTATTTCACTAAAATGACCAATACTAAACGTTCCGTGCACATATTGATACTGATGCATCATGTACATGAATGGGTGAATTGGTGCGTACGGGTTTCATGCAGATCCAATTGTCCAAAAGTAAGCCCAACAAAACACCCACAAGTATGCGCTCTGCAAAATTCCGACACCATACTGAATGAAATAATATTGAGGAGATGTCAGCCCATTTCCAAATTCCAAAGGACCAAAGATGTTCAACAAGCTAAGCGTTTTCAAATGACCTAGTCTCGAGATTACATAGTGAGTCCTAAGAGGGATGTGGATTGAACGCAGGCCAAAACCGATCATGTACCTTCTCTGAGGTTTTAGAGGATTTCGCTATCTCTATTTCACTAAAATGACCAATACTAAACGTTCCGTGCACATATTGATACTGATGCATCATGTACATGAATGGGTGAATTGGTGCGTACGGGTTTCATGCAGATCCAATTGTCCAAAAGTAAGCCCAACAAAACACCCACAAGTATGCGCTCTGCAAAATTCCGACACCCACCACGTAGGCTCATTCTGCCAGAAACATTAAAGATAAATGATCCGATAATTGCCAGAAACATTAAAGATAAATGATGTGATATGAAAAAATATTTGTAATGTTATTCGTCTCCCGAACAACCAAAGCCAATGAGTAGCATGACGCGCGACGGGATCCTGAACGTTCCTGCGAGATGTTCCACTAAAGCAAACTCTCTTTTTAGCGGGCAATTTTTTCCCGGAAAGTGCGTTTTCCGCAAGAATTGTGGCAACCGAAGCGTGGTCGTCAAAGGAACAGCTTGAATTTTAGGAGCCTACGTGTGAGGAAGTGTGTGGAAAAGTCACTGGTCTTTCTACCCATTGTACTTTTTCCTTAAAATAGGAGAATCTCTCAAGACGCACAAAGCTGAGTGAAGACATGACTGCTCGGAATGCTGTAAATGCGGCTCACTGTGGCTGAAAGAGCTCAGCTGGAAGGTGAGTAAGGTTTGATTTAGCATATTGACTTTGTTCTCACTGGGGATTGGTTTGACACACTTCAGAATCCTCCAGGTTGGAGGTCGGCATGTGATGGCTAGCGTATTAGTATCTATGCTTACTGTTTAACGCCACTTTAATAGTACATTTCAGTCGGACATGGGCCACGTGCAGCTTAGTCCCTAGAGGCGCCCCGCAATACACATGGGACTGATTGCTCACCCCAGGTACACCAAGCTTCCCATCCTTCTGCAGTGGGCCAATTGGTACCAGATTTATCTGGGAGCAACACTGGCTCAGTAGATAGTTAAATCAGTAGGCCACCACCGCCCACTGTATAGGCCAGATATGCATTTAATCACCTCTAACGATGTTTACCGAATGCATGGCGCGTCTATCACGCATTGATCAACGCCGAAAGTCTTTCATGTTTCTTTTACTATCTTTTTTATTCTTTTTATCTCAGTAGGGTTGTTCAACAACTTAGGGTACGGGTACTTTCTTTTACCGATGCCATAGAAAAAGGAAGCTTTTGATTATTTGAGAAAACCAAAGTGCTGTTACATAGGAAGTTGACATGCCACTACGTGTATCTTCTGGCCTACAGTATGTTGAATAAGACCACTGCTTCTTCCAAAAAAAAAATGACAAATTTCAATTAGGCTAGCATTTGGCATATCGACAGAATAGTGCGTACCAATGAGAAAACACTCATAAAACACAGTAACTTGTTCACAATATGATCGTTTCCAAACCATGAAGTTTCCTTGCCACAACTTCATCAGCAGCGGGGCCAACACGCATTTCGTGCCTTTTTGCTAACATTGTGACAAAATCTTACTTTCAGCAACATATTTTCCCCGATCCCCAACCTTTTAGCAAATATAAAATCTACTGCCAAGTAACTAGTATGCCTTTCTGCTCTCGCAAAAGCGATGTGTCCAGCGTCACCTAAGTGTTCACAGAAAAAGGAATGAAAGTGTTATGCATTTTTACCACACCCGCTGCCTTCTATTCGATCAGCAACTCTCTGCTCATTGCCCTATCTCACCTCAAGCACCTATCATCAACAGGATTTATCTGCTCAATGTGATCCCACCCACAATACATCATGAGGCGGTCATACAGGGTTTCAGTGCTTTTACTAAAGTAGCCATCCTCTAAATGATTTCTATTCTTATGAATCGTTGCAAAGGTGTTGTTGTAATGGCACGTGTGGCGGATCGGCAAATTGGTACCAAACTTGTCTGGGAGGATAGCAGCACTGGCTCGATACATCGGTAGGTCACTGTGAGTTATTGTAAAGGTCAGATAAGCATTCAGTCGCCTCCAACGATGCTTACTGAAGTGGAATGCATAACGCATTCCTTAGGGATTGATCAACGTAGAGGGCTTTAGCTTTTTTTAACGAATCGTTGCGAAAAGGGAGAAATGTAGGAAATGCCAAAGAAACCGACATTCATAAAGAGGTGGAAAGCTACCAACAAAAAAGAATGGCTTTACTTAACTGAGATAATTCCTGCTTCTGTTATTTCTGTAGATTCTCACTAGAAAAATAGACATTTTCAATTGCCCCTTTCTTCTACCCTTTTCTTTTTTCCTTTCTTAATAGCTGAACATTCAAGTGCAACTGGTTCGTTTTAGAGAAAACATGCCAGTGCTTTTGGTACAATTTATTCACTCACTTCGGTTTAACGAATCGTTGCGAAAAGGGAGAAATGTAGGAAATGCCAAAGAAACCGACATTCATAAAGAGGTGGAAAGCTACCAACAAAAAAGAATGGCTTTACTTAACTGAGATAATTCCTGCTTCTGTTATTTCTGTAGATTCTCACTAGAAAAATAGACATTTTCAATTTCCCCTTTCTTCTACCCTTTTCTTTTTTCCTTTCTTAATAGATGAGCATTCAAGTGGAACTGGTTCGTTCTAGAGAAATCATGCCAGTGCTTTTGGTACAATTTATTCACTCACTTCGTTCCAGACATCCATCCTCCACGATCGAATTCATGTGGGTAATGATCACCGATTACAAGACATTTCCAACGATTTTCCTGCATTCCTTCACTTTTCTTTGACATCAAGCCTTCGTCCTTCGAGTGCTATGAATAATTTCCTGTTACAATTTCAATCTCTACATTTGAAATTAAACATGATCCCATTTTTGTTTTACTAAAGCGAAATACGTTAATCTAACCATAATTTTATTTCTATCTCGTCATCTTAACGTTGAATCAAAAATATTGAAGAAAAAATTCACAGAGGAAGACAGTCCTACTCATATGTGAGCTCTTGAAATAAACACTATCTCATCCAGAAGGAAGTGATTGTGCGGCATTGTCAAAATGAAGGAAACATGTGCTTTAGAATTCCTCGCTAAATAGTTTTGCTCTTGATTTGGTCATCAGGACTCTCCATCAACGCTCGCGTTGGTGATTTACTAAATTCGCGCTACAACAGACTACGTTGCTTCAAATTACTCCGAGCTAGCCCAGTTTCCTATCCATATCTTCTCGATTCCTCTGTAAGTGGTTTTTATTCTACTAAAATTTTTCTTATCACTTTTTATTTAAAATCTGGAGCCCAATCCCGAATTCTGAGTGAGTGGCAGCCGCAAACAACAACGCCTATTTTTGGCTGTATGTGAGTTGAAAATAACTCATGTGTGCCCTTGCCCCTTCAACCTACACCTTAAAAAAATCCACCCGCTATTCCTGCTAAACTTGTTGATCTACAATTCGGTTTTTCTGTAAACCTTCTGACTATAACGGTAGAGCTGTCCTTATCCCACATGCCCTCTAAGTTCTCCTATGCATCTCTTCGTGTTTTTGGAGCGTTTCATGTAGTGATGACAAAATTCTCGCCTACCATCCACTACAATGTTGTTAGCCTTTGGCAGACTGTTTAACAGCATATGCTGGTGAATTTTTATACATCTTCTATATATTCTAGCTATCTCTATACATCTATTTACACGCGTATATATGAGTGACAGAGTTGAGTCAAGTCGCTGTACACACAAACTCGTGCAAAAGGTTGGTTTTGTGAATTTTCTTGGTAGTTTTTCTTGGCCCACGTTTCCTACAACATCTGCGTTCGAAAAGTTGAGTATTGAGTGTAAAAAAGGAAGCGAAATAAACGATCTGAAAAAACGAGTAGAAGTCGACCTGTAGCAAACACTAACTAGCCTACCCCGCCAACGAATCACCTGCATCACCTGTAGTCCCGTTGGTCGTCGAGTGACTCGAGCGGGCGCCAGTAAATCCTCCATTTTTCCCTGTCGCGCGCAAGACTAGCCCAGTGGGTTCTCCTCGCTTTAGGGACTCGTCGAGCATCATATCTTTCTTCCAGGCTTTTCGTGAAGAACTCTGACCATCCGGTCGGTGGTCTTCAAGCAGTACGTTTGACATCCCGAGGAACCCAGTCACTAACAGCTCTTGTCCATCAGTTGTCGGTAAGACGCATCACATGTCCAGCCCACCTTATCTTCGACTATCTGGAGTCCTGAGCGGTTTCTTTGATTTTTCATCGTTGACGCAGAACGGAGCTTCGGATCCCATCCCTTACTTGTGTGAAACGGGATACTCCTATCATCGTCCATTCGACTGCACGTTCGATAACGCTGAGTGATCTTTCATCCTGCTTACGTAGCGACCAGGTTTCTGGCGCATACGTTAGGGCAGAAAGAACCGTTAAGTCGAAAAGATGGGCACTGCCAAGCCGTTCGTTTCCTTTTGCTCAGCTCTGGAGCTAAGTCGTTCATCACATATTGATTTCCCGACCTAGATAGACATAACTGGAACATTCGGAGATTGTTTTCTTTAGATTTAGTCGAATACCAATCTTTCCACACGCTTTATCAAAGTCCGCAAGCATTCGTTCCGCTTGGCTAATGTCTGGTATTATAAGAGCGATATCATCAGCAAAGCGAAGGAGATGTGTCTGCCGACCACCGACTTTCACTCCCATATTATCCCATTCCAATGTTCGCATGACGTTCTGGAGGATGGCGGTACACAATTTTGGCGAGATTGTATCGCCTTGCCTAACTCCTCTTTTGACGTCAACGTTAGTATCGTTGTAGAATGGAGGAATTTTGGTTGTGAAATTGTTGTACAGCTCACGAAGATTCTTTATGTACTGAGTAGGGAGGGACTCCTTGACTACCAAGGGCTTCCATGACTGCTTCTATCTCAATTGAGTCAAAGGCCTTCTCTAAGTCGATGAAAGTGAGACAGAGCGGTCTTTTGCACTCTCGCGATACTTCAATGAGCCTTGTTAGCGTGTGAATGTGGTCCATCGTACTAAATCCTTTTCGAAACCCTGCTTGCTCAGATGGCTGTCCTTCGTCCAGTGTTCTGTCAATCCTGTTCAGGATGACTCGAGTGAAAAGTTTGTAGACGACAGACAGCAAGCAGATTGGGCGATAGTTGCCTATATCGTGTAGGTCGCCCTACTTGAACAACAACACGATCCTGCTGGTCTTCCACTGAGTAGGTACCTTTGGATGATTTTCTCCATTGCCTTTCTGGACGATGTTATTGTTCCGTCTGGGCGTCGGAGTGCAATCATCTTGGTCTTGTAATTGGCGAAGCTTCGGCGGGGTTTGCGAATGCTTTTCCCAGCCTCTGCAGCTTCGACCATTACTGCTGCTCTTCTCTCCTTAAGATCGTCTTTTATCGCCTGTCTGCACTGTTTACCATGCTCGGACGATTCCGCGCTGGCGTATTAGCTCGAGAGTTTCTTGAAACAGACGTCTCTTGGTGACCTTCGAACTCTCAGGTTTCATGGCGCTAACGTGAGGATGTTCAATGAGTCGATCATATTCCTTGTCGATGTTGTCGACAATGGCATCTTCCCAACAGCCGACTATTGAGCTGAATAAGCCCCAGTTTGTGGTGGTTCTGGAACATCGGTTTTTGAATTTAGCGGCTTTTTCTCCTTTCCGCGAAAAATAAAATCTTACACGAAGGAAACGGTGGCCTGATCCCGTGTAAAATTTTAGGACAACAGCGACGTCAGTTAGGCAAAACTTCATATTTACTATGATGTGGTCTATTTCGTTATGGTACTCTCTATTGGGAGGTTCACACGTCCATCGATGACGGTGAGGCTTCTGGAATTGCGAATTACCATGGATGGTCTTGGTCGCCATGATAAACTCAGAGAGCCGCTCACCCTGTTCGTTCCATTCTAATCCGTGGGTCCCAATGTGACGTTCCTCAGACGATCTCCTTGGTCCGATCTTGGCATTGAAATCTCCAATGATGACCTTGAAGAATGTAAGGTCTTCTCTGTAGAGCCTCTGCAAGTCCATGTAGAACGCTTCGACTTCTTCTTCGTCATAGTTTGATGTTGGCGCCTAAACGACGAATATTGTCAACGCCGGTGTTGATCCTCATCTTTTTAATCGTAAACGTCCGATTCGGGTTGTAAGCTGTTCGAATGAATCGAGATTCATGGACAAACTCGTGTTGACGAGAACGCCGACATCGCCTACTCCTCTACCGTCTCATGTTCCGAGGAACAGTTTTTCTCCAGTGTCATAGACAGCGTTGAATGGGTGGCGTCGTCTCGTCTCGGCCAGGCCGATGACGTCGTACCTTATCATTCTTGCTTGCATGAGCAAGTATTCTATCGAAGACTCGAATGCAAGTGTATGTGCGTTGCAGGTACATCTGTACCGACAACAAATATGAATTGAAATCAACTCGTGTGTGGCTCTGACTGCTTAACAAAAACAAGGACGAAGTCTCTAAATTATGGGTCGCTACAATTGGGAGTACCGTAATAATGATAATCATGCATGATGAACTAATAAGTGAATGGCATGTAGTTCACCGAGACACAATAGCTACAGAAGTATGTGAAAATGGAAGAAAGCGAAGAAAACATGAGATTAGTAATAATAAAGCGAACCAAATGCGACTTGCAAGTACTAATCCGAGGCAAATGTGTGTTGCCAAAAGGTCTCTAAGCAGCCGCGGAATAGGCCACACTTCGAGTGATTTATTGGATGGGTTAGAAGAAATCGTGTGCGTTTCCAGGACGCTTGACTGGGTCAGACATTACCGAATCCTAGTATTTCTGCTCCCGACCTCCTTTAAACTTTTTTTTTTCGCATATTAGTAAAGTGGTGCAAAAACAGAATAATATTCGTGCAAAAAGCTTTACCAAGAAGGGGTTTTATTAACATGGCTATAGTAGTCATTGTTAGTACTATATTTCTTGCTCAAAGAGAATCGTATCCTCTAAAAAGGATCAGGGTGACTATGCTGACACTCCGCATCGAAAATTCTTAGCTTTCGATAACTATGAGGAAACAATACGAGAAGTACTGCAGGGAATAATTTGTGTAGCTCGATAGGGTGTCCCTGGGGGATTAAACAACTTTTTCAAGTATCTGTTCCTTTTTAACTACAAAATCCTTTCAATAATTGTGTGAGATTTCCACATCACTTATACCACAAGAGGCCACCGTAATTGCAAATTATTTCAGTGGTCACTAGTAGGGTCTTTAGTTGTCGCAGACGTATTTGAGTATTCACGGTACACGAAGATTGGAACCTTTCTAACAAATGTCCATCATTTCACTGCTTTCACAAGCAACAGCAGTCATATTTGCATGAATATGGAAGGATGTACACGACATTCCACCAGAGGATGCAGAAATATCTCCTGAGTCCATTTCCTCTTCAGGAGACGTACACTGTCGCTCATGGCCAGCGTTAAGCTCAATGTCCGTCAGTGCCGAACTTGCCACGCGCTTGAATGGCTTAAGATTTTCTCACGTCAGTGCATGCGGTTAGTTATGTATTAGTTAGATGAAGGGGTATCTTCTAGCCAGGCCTGTTTTACAAACACGTCAAAGAACTGGAAATCATCCACTTTCTGGATTTTTCTTTCCTCCCTTCGATCATATTTCATAACGCAAGAAATCATTTCATACCGAGACGAAGATATACAACAATGAGCGAAGATGGGATGAAACGCAGACAAAAAGGTCGTTTCAACTTTTTGACCAGAAGTTCCATAGGATATCAGGCTGTTAAAATAGTGGTGAACGCTAAGTTTCTAAGCCAAAAAGCAAAAGAGAAGGAGTGTTCACCTGTAAGTTGCAAATGCTATGAGAAGTATACGTATCCTATGCAGTCACCGGTTTCAGAAACTGTGTTTTAACGGTGGTTAATCCGGACAATGGAAAACGATTTATGGCCATCAAAAGCTGTAGGGTAGCACTACCTGCTGTCCCATCCTCTGAATCTGCTACTACTAGACACGGTATTGTCTTGGGAAAATTATCGCCAATGTCTATTTCTTGCTTATTTGGATTGATAGTGTGTTAGGAAAACTTTGGAGGTTCCGATAAATGTTATGAGTTGTCATCAATTCTGAGGCGATTAGGAATATCTCAGTAGCATTGCATGTCGAAGTCCTCGGCTGTTCGATTCGTTGAATTGTCCAAGAAGTGTTGCGTGGCGAATGCAAAAGGCGAGCGGTCAATCGGACTATTATTCACAATTACGTGGTATTCCTGTAACAGTGGACGCCACCATGTACTTTGCTGGGTACAAGCCAATCTAATACCGACTGCCGTAGGATGGCCTGTTCATTGACAAAACAATTTATTACCAATGGACAATCAGTCAATCATCGACCGGCCCGTATAAAAGGAGCACCGTCGAGTGAAGTTAATTCGTGCGGGTGGATCTCCACACCAGTAGATTCTGCTCGGTGTGACTAAGAAGATCTGCATTCCAAAGATGATCAGTTGTGGACAATCGACTCGAATCCTCGTGGCCCCGAGAAGAAGTTCTCATATTCCCAAGAAATCTTTCAGGCTTATCATAGTATGGCTTTTGGGTATAAGGCACATAGGAGCTCCATCTTCCCAAACATCCTTTAGGATGTGTACTACACAAACCACAAACAATTATCGCTTTCCTTTCAGTTTGTCCTAATAATCATAAAACATTCGAGGAGCGAAGTGGATGATAAATCTGAGGAAACGATCCATATTTGTATGCATGGGGAACCTTAAAAAATGTGATGTCTAGTCATAAAAGAAGTAATGTCAACGACTGCTTAGGTTTCGAACTTTTTTTGTCCAGGCAACTTTGAGTAACTCTAACCTTAAAGACTCTGAATAACCTCAACCAAATAGATTCGCCACAGATTTTTCCTCCGCATAACTATGTGACTAAAACAAACGTCGTACGTGTGAAGGCACCACGTCTCTTCACTTAGAGAATTGCAAGATTCAAAATCTCCATCGACTTCCGGGTTCATGAAAGTCATATGTGTTCGTTATCGTTTAAGTCCATCACTTTTTTTTCGTACTTAAAAACTATGAAGTAAAGTGCCATTTTGTTCCCATATTAGAAATCTTGAAGTGAATATTTCCGGTTATGTACATCGCCGTCAATGGATCAACCAACCAAGCTCAACCAGCACTCAAGATGCCAACGCGGAAAAACGACTGACCGTCAACTTGAAGCCGAGTGTACACACGAATTGGACCACCTATACTTATGCTTGGCATGTAACGAAAACAATCGAAGAGATATCGACCATAAAAACATTTAAGCAAAACCTGAACTGAGACATTTCACTACCGTAACCTATGTGAAATTATGTGGCCTCCTCCGTGATAGTCACACTTCTAAACGTCTCATGTGGAATCCTGACGAATGATCATACCACCCTCCTCTCACGAGCAAAAGCACTTCGGTACTGTGACAGGTACGATGAGATTCTCATTACAACACAGATACGACTAAGACAATCCCAATTCGTAGAGAACGCAACTTCCCATTCCTTCATGGTACACGAACAATCTTTATTAACCGTCAATGCCAACAATTTAACATTTGTCGGTGTTCTTTTCCCAACATATGCTACAATCGCATTGTCTACCACAATAAAAAGTTATAAAAATAGTAATGGAAATTGTCATCAATCAGACTATGCTAGGGATCCCCAGGGACTTTTCAACAAGAAACAAGTAGAATCACAGTTTAACCAACTAACGAGATATTAATACTCATCCTCTATACAATAGCCTGGAATGGATAGAGTCATGCAGGATGACTATCACAGACAGAAGGAAGCAAAGCTGAAAATGTGACCTAACTAGGCCAATTGAACACAGGAAACATATTGTTACACATACCCATTTGTTGAAAACCCAAAGAAACAACAATAAATTATTCTACCGTAGTACCCAGACATTAAACGATATCGATCTGGTAGTCTAACCTGATATAGAATATGATATAGATCTGAAACGCAGCTGGACATTTGAAAGAACTGGAATGAAGAACACCGAACATGCATGGTTCAAAACCAACAGAACAATTACAGCGCGATAAAGACCTAATGCTTCAAGAATTAAGACTAATATATTGAGAGATCGTTCCGATATTCACACTATACGCTCATTTCCTTTTCGTCTACTTTTTGCTGCTCTGTATAGAAATGGCGCTTTCGTCTTTTACTTGGAAGTTCCATCGCTGCAACCTGAACAACAGAAATGATAGTGACCAGCTACTTCCTCGAATGCTGCTCTCTAAATTATACTGAATGAGAGGAATAACAGAACAAAATTTTAGAACTGCGTTGATAAAATCAAAACGAGCACTTTCGTTAAATGCCGACAATTTTCAGATACCTGGAGTACTCGAGCAGTTGGGGACTTAATAAACCTATAGAAGAGAATTCGAACGTTATTTTCACTTCAACGCGTTCAATTCAATAAAACGTCATTCAAAAATTTTTGCGCGAGCATACCAGCCACCAACATCAATACTGCATTTGCACAGACGAGCTGATGCGCTATAGGCGCGTCTAGCAGTGCTCGGAGACGTCCTGCAATACACATGGGATCGATACCCGCGCCCCAGGCTCAAGAAGCTTTCCATCGCCTCGGGGCTAACAAACTGGTACCAAGCTTGTCTATGAGGATAGCAGCACAGGATCGATACATAGCTAGGACAGTGCGAGTCATTGTAAATGCCAGACATGCATTTAATCACCTCCAACGATGCTTAATGGAGTCGAATGCATGACACACCTCTCAGGGACTGATCAACAGCGAGCGCTCTTTTAGCCTTATGTTTTGTCTATGCTATGCTATGTTGCATTATCATGCTTAATCAATCACCCCGCTGTTTGAGACCAAGCCAACGGAAAAAAGAAAAGAAAAACAATTCATGATACGCAGAATCCTTACACGTCATCCCGAGAAAACAACTCTATCCAATCTGAGAAAACACGCCTATTTTATGGACGAATATAGTCATATTCTAGCACCTTTTTAACCAGATAAATGCAGTTTACAATGATCTAGTCTAGTTCATTCAAAACTACAATGATGCTGAGATATTTGCAAAACTCCGGACCGGGGGGCACGCGGTGGGGAACGAACGGTGCTATTAAAATTTCCGGTAGATAACGCGTTCATCACCACATCAAGCGGATCTTTCGTTTCGCCTGTTTCTCAGATAGTTCTATCGATCAGTTGACTCATAGTTGAATTGCTACATCTTGCAATTCTGTGACCCAAAATGGGTAACACTGCCGTGTTTGTCAGGATGAAGATGAAAATGCAAATATACAGCACAAAATATGTACAAAAGATCTAAATACAAAACGAAATCTAATGGTCATTAATACTTCGAAAACCCTGAGAACACTGGTTAGTATTGATCTGACCCCTAGAAACCGTTCCAACACTTACTTGTAAAGGCCATCCTCCTCCGATTACACCAGCTTGCACTGCTGCTCCAGTGACAACAGCAAGCTCTGGATCAACACCAAAATTCGGAGGCTTGCTAAAAATATTTGTGACACACGACTACCTGAGCACACGGATATGACTATGCAAAAGAAACAGCGCACAAAGATTAGCAATAAATTTACCCGAAATAGTGGCCGACGATCTGACGCACCTTTGGTATCCGTGTGGATCCGCCAACGAGAACTATTTCATCAACTTCTGACGGTTCAAGTTGTGCATCAGCTAAGGCGGCCTCGATAGGTTGCTCAATTGATTTAAACAGATCGGCATTTAACTCCTCAAACTCATCTCGAAGTAACTAAAATTATTATGTTGGTGTTAAATACTGCTTAATCAACAATAACTTGCATCCATTTGCTTCATTAATTTCTTAACATTTCCGTTAATAGTGGGAAAACTATGTAGAAGTTTAGATTCACGTTGAAAACATTCGAAGCTACAAATGACCCACATGAAAAATGTCTGCTTTTTTGTAGAAATGTGATCCATGACAATGTTCGACTTTTTATTTACTGCCTATTGCTTTTTTACAACAGGTTATAGTGCGAAACAGAACTACTATGATGCTAAGATATCTGCAAAACTTGACCCTACACCTACTTCGAACCCACCAATACCCTTCTCGGGGGTCACGTGATTGCACACAATACCCTATAATGGAAGAAATAGGCAGAAGGTAAAATGTCAAGCACTTTGATTTCGACTGCATCCTCAGTTTAGCTGGGTTTATTGCCGATTTGTGCTCCTGAGAACACCCCCATTTACAGGTGATTACCAATGACCCGTTATGAAAAAAAAATGACCAAGTGAAAGGCAAAGCAAAGAAAACCCCTGAGTTGGTGCAATGGGTAGCACGTGAACACCGGGACGGTGTCCTCGGATGCGAGTTTCGCAAATATCTCAGCATGATTGTAATCGAACACAGTTCCCCAATCAACTTGAAAGGGTCAATAGTGCTACGTGAATGGGATAAAAATAGACCAGTAAGCAAGTAGCAAACAAAGATGGAAAGTGTGAGTACCCATGTAGTTCCACATCGAAGGGACAAAATTCGTTTGTGATAGATTGAAACTGGTGTACGAAAATTCAAACAAACATAATATATGGTAAAATGAAAGTCAGTAACAGTTCCATACCTCCATCTGCCAATCTCCAATACCTTTTAGACGAAATTTCATCAAAGCCTTGTGATGGGATGTCAATCTAATTTTTGCGTTTTCGATTTCAAGGCGGATCTGTTGTAAATCCTCCTTATCGCTGATGAGTTCTCCAAATCTCTGTCGCAAAACCTAGATTCTTAAAGTTTCAAACTGATAATCTTTTACTCCCCTACAAGAAAACGAGCAACCAAATGGAGCCGACTGACTCAAAACAACGAGAAACTTGATAACCGCTACTGATTTTTTTTTCTTTTATTAAAAAGGCGTTATTGCCAAAATGTGCTAAACAGATGTTCACGTCGAGCTGGTGTCCAAAGGTAAACTGAGAGATAGTATGCTGGATGAAGCAGGATACCCGACGACAAATGTTTAACATTATTCTTCCACTTATTTTTAAAACACCCTGATAAAAACGTCAGGAGCTCCATGAAAGGATACTTTTCTCACTGCTTACATAAACAAACGGGCGCGTATGCCACATTGGCCGGAGGCCTGTCTTGTAGATTGATTTTAGCATGCTTGATGAGACACGAGGGCGCGTGTGGCGCAATGGTTGGAGGCGCCACTGCGACACGCACGTGGAATCGATCCCTTCGCCCATGGTCCACCAAGCCTTCCATCCCTCCGGGGTCGGCAAATTGGTACCAGACTTGTCTGGGAGGATAGCGGCACCGGCTCGATACATCAGCAGGTAACCGCGAGTTATTGTAAAGGCCAAATATGCATTCAATCACCTCCAACGATACTTAGTGAAGTCGAATGCATGGCGCATCCCTCAGGGATTGATCAACGCCGAGAGCTTTATTTACCCTTTTATCCTTTTATTATGATGAGACCCATTATGATGGATTATGATTATGATGGGAATCTCCCAATGGAGGCTACCATAACGAAATAGACCACATCATAGTAAATAGGAAGTTTTGCTTAACCGATGTCGCTGTTGTCCCAAAATTTTACACGGGATCAGACCACCGTCTCCTTCGCGCAAGATTTTATTTTTTCGCGGAAAGGAGAAAAAGC
Source organism: Angiostrongylus cantonensis (assembly GCA_009735665.1). Lineage (NCBI taxonomy): Eukaryota > Metazoa > Nematoda > Chromadorea > Rhabditida > Metastrongylidae > Angiostrongylus > Angiostrongylus cantonensis. The sequence continues at coordinate 926,076 of MQTX01000042.1, read as the reverse complement.
CGCTAAATTCAAAAACCGATGTTCTAGAACCACCACAAACTGGGACTTATTCAACTCATTAGCCGGCTGTTGGAAAGATGCCGTTGTCGACAACATCGACGAGGAATACGATCGGCTCATTCAACATCTTCACGTTAGCGCCATGAAAGCTGAGAGTTCGAAGGTCACCAAGAGACGTCTGCCTCAAGAAACTCTCGAGCTAATACGCCAGCGCGGAATCATACGAGTATGAGAAACAGTGCAGACAGGTGATAAAAGACGATCTTAAAGAGAGAAGAGCAGCAG
>MQTX01000042.1:908908-925425 GCA_009735665.1 Angiostrongylus cantonensis | reverse complement strand
TTATGTCTATCTAGGTCGGGAAATCAATATGATGAACGACTTAGCTCCAGAGCTGAGTAGAAGGAAACGAGCGGCTTGGGAGCTTTCAAGAGCATCGAGGATGTAGTGAAGAGAACAAAGAACACCCGACACCGTGCCCACCTTTTCGACTCAACGGTTCCTCCTGCCCTAACGTATGCCTCAGAAACTTGGTCGCTACGCAAGCAGGATGAAAGATCACTCAGCGTTATCAAACGCGTTGTCGAAAGGACGATGCTAGGAGTTTCCCGTTTCGCAAAAGTAAAGGATGGGATCCGAAGCTCCGATCTACGTCAACGATCGAAAATCAGAGATGCCGTTCTACACGCCAAACAGTCGAAGATAAGGTGGGCCGTACACATAATGCGTATGAATGATAACCGATGGACAAGAGCTGTTAGTGACTGGATTCCTCGGGTTGTCAAACGTACTGCAGGAAGACCACCGACCTGATGGCCAGAGTTCTTCATGAAAAGCCTAGAAGAAAGATATGATGCTCGACGAGTCCCTAAGGCGAAGAGAACCTACTGGGCTACTTTTGCACGCGACAGGGAAAAATGGAGGATTTACTGGCGCCCGCTCGAGTCACTCGACGATCAACGGGACTACAGGTGATACAGGTGATTATGATGAGACACGAAAAATTGAGGTTGGAAGAAAGAAAATAATGAAAGGTGAAAAGCAGTAAATTTAAACGACTCACAGATAAAACATGTTTCTGAACACGGTCATTGAAATCCTGTCCACCTAATCGGTTATTTCCAGCCATAGCTTGTGTTACAAAAACTCCTCCTTGAAGCCAAAGAACAGACACATCCAATGTTCCACCACCTGAATGCCCACCCGTACTATCAAAACAATGCTGTAACACAGTACAAATTATCAGCTTTTGTTACACGTCCTTTTTTCGATTCCTCTTGATCCGGTACCTTCAGCCAGCACTAACAGTTACCATTCCAGGTAACCTACCAAGATCAATCACAACCACGCTTTCCACGCCCTTCTTTTCATGTAAACCGTATGCAAGAGAGGCAGCAGTTGGTTCAGAGATCACACGACGCACTTCCATTCCTGGAAACTCAGTATCGCTTTTTAGGAAATAAGAAAAAACAAGAGTGATGAAGCTGCCAAAATTATTCCATTCTATTTACGGAGTAGGTCCTTTCTCATTCTTATTACAAACCAAACCTCCCAACGGTTTACCGCCTCATCGTGGCTGGGAGGTGTGACTGGATGTCCGACTGCGATGTACAGGGAGGGGATTCATTCCCTAGCAGAGTCTCCTAGCTGAAAAGGAATCCGGCGTTTCCATAAAGGAGGCCTAGCTAAGAACAAGTCAATACCAGGATCCTCCACCGTCTTGGTATCGAACTAGTCGCATGGTGGTAAATCTCTTTCTGATCCACAAGAGCGGCGACTGCCTGTGGTGGCAACGACCTTGGGCAGACTTTGGCCAGATTGACTTCGGAACGACTCTGAACAATGGAGAATATGCAGGGGCCGGCAAAACCAGTGAGGACGGGCTGTCCAAGTATCCAAGTAATAAGTATTACAAACCAAAAGCTCCCAGAAGCAAATTTAAAGATCACTAGTGGACAAACACCTTTAATCACAGTTCTAGATAAGAAAACAACTCAACAAATAATTGCTTCTGACAATAACAAATAATTAAAAATCACCAGCTAGTTCGGCTGCCTTTCCAGTTACATTGCGTTGGTTCTCACTAAACTCGGCCGGCACGGAGATAACCACCTAGACTAGAGAATCAACAAGGCAATCCGTAATTCATAAACATTACATATCCTAAGGGTACCTGGTTCAGCGGTGTCTTCAGTTGTTTTTCAGCTGACTTCTTTAGGTAATTAATTATAATTGATCCAACTTCCTGCGGATAGAGCCTTCTGAAGGGAAAAAAAACCACGCGGTGCGGTAATAATAAAATTATGTCGTAATAGAATAAAAGCATGGCACATTGCTTACTTTATCCCAGAATCAAGTGGAATTTCAAAAAAAGCGTGACCACCATCGTCCAACCTTATAATGAACGGATATCGTTTTTGATCGGCCTTCAAGAAAAAGAAGTGATAATTTAGCTTAAAAAGCAGAGCAAAGTACTAAATAGTTTGCGACAAAAGCTATGAAAGTGGAGCACGGAAGCCTCGTCAAGAAAACGAGGAAAATAAAACTTACCAAGAAATTTTCGTTGTCTCTCTCGAAAGTTCGTCCGATGAATCGCTTTGCATCATAAATAGTTCGCTGTGGATTCTTTTCCTGTTGCTCTACTGCCCGAGTACCCACCAATACTGTGCCATTAGGTCTAGAAGACAAGACCTTATCGACAGAAAAATAAAACAGCTGGGGATCAACTGATCACAGCAACAGGTACTTAGCGAAAAACAAAGCTACGTGGATATTTAGATAATTGGACGGCCCGTCCTCACTGGTTGTACGGACGCCAGCATATTCTCTATTTTTCGACGTTTTGCTGGTTTAGTCAATGTGTTTCCCTAGAGTCAAGAGGTCAACATGGTCAAAGTATGCCCCAGGTCCTCACTACCACAGGAAGTCGCCACCCTTGTGGATCAGAGGAAGATTTGCCGCGAAACGACTAGTTTCACGTCAGGACTGTCGTGGATTCTCGCATTTGTTTACTCTTAGCTGCGGTTCCTGATGGCAACGCCGGACTCCTTCTCAGCTTGGGAGACCGTGCCCGAGGGGATGAATCCTCACGCTGTACTTCATTGCCCGACACCAAGAAACACTTCCCACCCACGATGAAGTGGTAAAGCGTTGGGAGGAAAGATACATGACTACAGCTAAAACCCACAGAAACGCCACAACACTCGGGACCGACTTCTTTCCAATATCATCGGGCAAAATAGTTGTTTCTCCAGAGACCGCGTGATAAATGCCTGCAATAAGTGAACAAGATATTCTAGACGTCTTGAAAGATTAAAAAAAGTCAGATGAGAACCTATGGATGAAAATGTGGTCCCTAAATCGATTCCAGCTATCTTTGGTGGAGGAGGTGGAATTCCGTACTGCCGGGCAATGTAGCCAGCACCAAGTACGACCAAAATTGCAGCTCCTGCAACACTGCTGGATCACTGGAATAAAATTGTAATATCTGCCTTTAAGAGACTTAACAAACCCCTTACCGACCATTGACATCGAAGACATTTTGAGAATAACCAAATGAGCGAATGACCCGTACCAGACCAATATTCGATAAATATTAAACAAAAAAAGAAAACCCTGAAAGGGTTCGTGATTACGCGAAACACAAGAAATGTAAAATGCAGTAAAATGCGACAGGTGCGGAATGATAAATCGATCTGTCTTCGTAAAACAATACCGGAAGCATACGAATGAAATTGATACCAAGAAACAACAAAGATGGTCCTTAGTTTCAAAACATCCAAGACAAACTGACGTCGAATACGGTAGAGAACATCGATAAGAAGCTCTGAACGTTACAAACCTGATAACGAAACATAGGGCTACTATTACCAGAATACGAACAAACGAGAGCTTCGATAACTCACATGTAACCTTTGTCCCGATGGAAAATCAGGAAATCACAAAGAGATAACTCAGGATACTTCAAGATCTCAATATAAACGTCAAAAGGAGAATACAGTGATAACAAGAGGTCCCATCTGTTAAGCTGCGAGTCGTGGGAGAGACCATGTGAAGCTGACTCGACGTCGTCGTCGTGAGAAGGTCGTTTTGGCAGCAAACTTGAGAAAGCTGAGACTGTTTTGTATTCTGCTGCTACATATCGCTCTCGTTGCTTGCGCATTCGACATAATTATTATTAAAAGATAAAGGATAAAGGATGAAGCTCTCGGCGTTAATCAATCCCTGTGCCGTACATTCGACTTCATCAAGTCTCGTTGGAGGTAACTGAATGCATATCTGACGATTACAATGACTCGCGGTGGCATGCCGATGTATGGAGCTGGTGCTGTGCTATCTTCCCAGACAAATTTGGTACCCATTTGCCGACCTTGGAGGGATGGAAAGCTTGGTGAGCCATAGGCGCAGGGATCAATCCCATGTGTGTGTCGCAGTAGCGCCACCAATCACTGCTCCACACGCGCCCTTACTAAAAGACATATTTATTTATCAGTTATGAACTGATCTTGTTGAGTCGATGCGAGGTTGATATAGTTGTCGCTGTTGTTGCTGGTCGACGGATGAGGTTTCGGCAATTTTGCTTTCCTCAGAGCCGTGATGTTACGAGTGGGACTCACTACTTGCAGAAAAATCTTTGGAAGAGAACAGTGGCTGGGACTGTATCCAAATGTAACAAAATTTGGTGTGATATTAAGAAGGGGCAGTCCCACTCGCAACAGCACAGCTATAAGGCGAAATAGCCGAAACTTCAGCCATGGACCAACGACAACAACCACAACAACAACAACAACTATACCAACCTAGTATCGGCTCAACAAGATCAGTTCATAAAGATATATAAATAGATATATGGATTATTTATGCTGAGGTTTATAAGAACTCGGTATTTTGAGTTATTATTAAGAGAATCCATCAAGGTTCCGACACGTTTGCCTTCATCACATGAAACTTTCCCGGCCAGAAAGTGTGCAACGAACTCATGTTGGGTTGGCAGTGAAGTAAACCAATGAGAAAAAAGCAACTGAATAACCATACCTAAGTTAAACGAAAGTCGATTTTCAAAAGAAAAATCCACTAACTGGAAAGTATTCCTCGACGAGAAGATGGTCTTCGGGACAAAAGCTTCCAAAAAAAGACAGGTGGCTAAAATGAGAGTAATGGTGGATTACTTGTCGTGTTGGATACACACGTGGAACCCATCCGAGCATGTCTGGATCTCCACTGTTTAACGGCCTCGAGGCTGGCCCTATAGAAATGTGGCCGCAATTACACTACATACACACGGGTTATTTCGCTAGAGACATGTAGGGTGTGCATCCGAATGAAGGTTTTACTAACCACTGATGGATAAGCAATCTGACTTTCGCTTAGTTTCTAGGAGGGCTTTCCAGTACTTTTGGGCGTTTTATCTTTAGCTCGACATCGTGTGCTTTAAGCGGATCCGATCGAGTCATGGTTACTACGAGGACAATTGTAGTGTTTTCCACGTCCAGGTGCTGTTGTCAAAAATCGGAATCGTGTTCGTAATTTGTTTATTTTCCGAAATACCGATACACAGATCTCCTGTTGTTTACGAGTGGCTATCCTTTCGTAGGACTTGCAGAGAGCACTTGAGTTTTAGTTAAGTGATTACATTCCTACGCCCGAGGGAGCAATGTTCTTCAAAAGACTGGTAGAGTGTCGAAGCAACAATAGTGCTGTATTGGCAGTTCTGAGAAATTCGCAAAAAGAAAGGGCCCCTAATTTGCAACAGTCGGTGCCGAACAGATCAGCAGTACTGCACACAATGTGGACAACACTTTAGATCATACCTAGACATTACTTGGATGGCTGGCCCATCTTCACTGGTTGTACGTGCCCCGGCGTAATCTCCATTTTTGGGGGCCTTGCCTGTTTAGCCATTGTGGTTCCCTGGAATCCAGGAGTCAATGTAGCTTAAGTCTGCCCCACGTCGTCATTACCACAGGCAGTCGCAGCTTTTGTGGATCAGAGACAGATTTGCCACCATGCGAATTTGATACTAGGACGGCGGTGGTTCCTGGTATCGGCTTGCTCTTACCTAGGCTTCCTGTTGGAAACGCCAGACTTCTCAGCTTGGGAGGCTATGCTGGGGAGATGAAACTTCCGGCTGTACATAGCAGCTCGACACACATGAACACCCCACAGCCACGATGAAGCGGTAAACCGTTGGGAAGGGTTGCAGATTATAGCTACTGTTAATCACTTGGAGGCAGTGTACGCATGCATTGCGGAGATTGTGAATGATATGTAATTCCTCCCAGACAAGTCTGGTACCAATTTACTGACCCCGGAGGGTGGAAAGCTTGGTGGGGCATGGGCACAGGGATCGATTCCACGTGTGTGCCGCAATGGCGTCTCCAACCACTGCACCACACGCGCCTTGATATGCAATTAGTGAAAATTGTAAGAATCACAGATTGTAAAATAGAATTTTTTGAGTACGTTGCTCACATCTTCACATTTTATCAACGTCTAGCTCTTTCACAGGCAAAAGTTCCAGAGGTCTCGAGTGTTCAGCTGTAGTGCAGTTACCCGTGTGCAAAATGGTTATCATTTTGAAGCGTAAGCAATAGAGTTCTCGGTGTTAATCCATATCGTATGGATGCACAGCATTAGCCTTCATCAAGCATCGTAGAGTTGATTGATCTGACCTGTACAACGACTTGCGGTGGCCACCGATCTATCGGGTCGGTGTTACTATCCTGCCATACAAGTCTGGCATTGCTGAATGACTCCAGAGGGATGGAACGTTTGGTGAGCCCTGGGTGCATAGTTCAGTCATCTACTGGTCCAGTTCGTATTGCAAAGTAGCTCTATTCAATACGCCACATGCGCGCTTTATCCTACTATCTTGACGAAAAAGTGTCTCTAGGTGTCAAACACTGGTATTCAGGTACAGCAGAGGCATCTCTGTACCTTTCTGATCTGCGACGTTTCCTATGGTGGGCTGGCTTCACCAGCAACAAAACTTTAACGGAAAGTGCTCGTCCAAGAAGTGTTCGTGGTTTCTATGCGCAGAAAACAATTTTATACAGATCACTCCTTGTACCAAAAGCTGTGTTGATAACGGTGACACTCTTAAATGCAAAAAATATGGCAAAACAAAGGGCGCGAGTCGGAGATGCTCTTCGAATTCAGCGAGGTTGTCAAATTGTACGCAAGCTTGTCTGAGAAACGCTACATTTGTTCCATCAAAGCTAGTGACTGTTTCCGTGGTGAAGGGCTGGGCCTGCTTTAGTAGAGCGGTGCTAGGGTTGCAGGGAGAATTAATTCTACCAGCATTCAACGGCATTCATGACGAAGATAAAGTCTTCAATTGACAGCTTAGACCAGCCAGAAATCCGAGGAGCCTCGTGAATGATTGTTGCGAGACGACGAACGGAATGGGAGAAGTGTTTGGATACGAACAATATATCATGTCATGTCTTACACGTAAAATGCAGTAACAACAAAACAACTCCGTGCGGTGAAATCCAGTAAAATGAATTAAAAGTACCAACCGAAATAAATCACATGTCGTTCATTCGACAGGGAATCTACTGAACGTCTTGAAATTCGGAATGCGGCCCATCCAGGCCAAACAATGGAATAATGCCATCTTTCCGATGTTTTTAGAGATTTCCGCTAGCCTATTCGCTGACTTCATTTGTCCACCACAGCGAAATTCGTTGAATACTTGGTCGCTAGGGTCACTGGAACCGTCACTCTCATCTTTGAACAATTAGAAACACTGAAAAAGAGACGTATACATTTCCACAATATTGCTGAGATATTTGCTAAACCTTGGACCGCAGGTGTCTATGGTCGGGAACGAACGCGCTATTGCCCTTTCCGGGGAGTAACGCGTTCACCACCACAGCATGCTGGTCCTTCGCTTAGCCTGTCTCTCAGCTAGTTCTATCGATCAGCGCCATCAGCAATCACCCGTCAACGGGATAAAAAGACAATAGCGCGTTTGTTCCCCACCATAGACACCTGCGGTCCAGAGTTTTGCAAATATCTCAGCGACGTTGTGGTTGTATTTCGCTTAGTACCTTGGCGTGAAAATTGTGGTAGGCAGAAAATAAAAAGTAAAGAATTGTACATTTCCATTCCACCTAGCTTAGAGAGGGATTCTAATTTATCAACAGTCCTTAGTCACCTTTTTATTTTCCACTAGACGTCTCAGTTTTGCCGAATTTCCACTGTAGCATACATTTTCTTTGCACAGTTAATTTATGGAAGACATTCTGCAGTTAGTTCACGCAGTGTGAGTGTTTGAGGGTGGTGGTCCCACAGTTGATTGATAGACAACTGAGTGCATTAGAATCTCGTCGCTTTCGAGGTTAGATGAGTGTTGCAGACCCTAAAACTAGTAATTGAAATATACTATATATTCCTGAACTGGCATGCAAAAGTTGGCTTTGGTGGCTTTAGCCGGAAGTACGGTCGTTGAGTTGATATTCGTTCATTGTGGAAAGAAGTGGTATGGAAATGCTATTACTGAGCACTGCACCATCCCCGACTGATCGGTCGCCAGATCCGAAAATTTACAAAAGTCCTGGAGAAAGTCTGGCTACGAGTACCAATACAGTGCACTCAGCGCGTCACTGAGGAGAGAAGAAGGCAGAATTTAATGCCTAATACGCCGTTTAAATGTCATTCTTATACCTCTTCTCTATCCACTCCGCAATAATCACTGGAAATGCTCTGCGCTGTTACAACAGAGTGCACCAGTACAAAAACGACAAGACCGAGACAGACAGTGGCTATAACGGCTAACAACGGCTACAATAGGTGCCCATGTAGTAAAACATAACAAAAGAGCTAAGGGTGTCTCTTTAATTTTTTATCGGCACAGCGCAACGATGTGAGGAAATTCACAGTAGATAAACCACCACCTTCCGTCTACATTTGGCACCATATGCTCTCCATAGCCGTGCAACAGATAATTCGACAGAAAAAATATGGGTTTCATGAAGCACGTGGGACAAAACGTTAAGACAGGTTAAGCAACACTAGAGCTATCAAAAGTTGAACGGACTGACAGTTTACGTTAATCGAAATTAGCCTTTTTGGCTTTACGTTAACACTTGGGAAACATTGGTCCTAAAAAACGGAAAGGTAAAAAGAAAGAAGAAGAAATGCTCAAAGATGGTATCAATGACTGCAAAGCATAACTGATTGACTGAATATTGTAATTTCTAATGAAAATGAAAGGCTGACAGCCTTGGGTTGAGAATCGTTACAAAACCCTTAGTAGTCAAGAACGCAACGGAAATTGTTCAAATCGAAGCATTTAAAGAAGCTCCGATCCTCTCAAAAGATATCATATTCGGTTTGGCATCACGGGTGTTCAATAGCTTCAACATCGCATACATCAATGGTAATCCCCACAACTGGCTCGCTCGCTTGAAAATTCGCACTCGTTTTAGTCATGCGCTAAACTTACGCAATGTGCTCTACCCACTCAAAAGCAAAAAAAAGCATCGTTTTTAAACACAGCTGAGAAAAAGGCGAAGCGAAGAACCCCCATGTTGTGGTGGTGAACACGTTAGCTCGCTAAAACGAGTAGGATCGAGTTCGATCTCCACCGTAGACACCTGTAGCTCGCAGTTTTGCAAATGTCAACATAACTGTGGCTATATTTCACATCATGCTCTGCCATAAAAAGAATAGACAGTGAGTAAAAGTTAGTACATAAAAAGCCTCAAGTTTTTCACACGTCATCCCTTATTCCTAATATTTTTGCGAAAATGCCACCTAGCCGGATCTTCTCCTATGTGCTCAGCACATTCACAGAGACTATCCCGAAACTTTAGATACACGGCATTGGCATTATTGGAAGTGACTATGACTTCCGTCCCTTGTTTTTAATAACGACCTATTTGGCGGCATTGACATGCTGGATACAATTTGCATATATTCGAGCGAACCCATTTACATAAACATGAATACAATTGTGTGTATCCGGTGACAAGTATGCATGCATTGTGTATGCATGTTGTATGTTCAAAGACAACACAGCGGAGACGAAGTACATTCTTCGATCCATCTGCCTGCAGGCACCTAACGGCTTTTACCCTTCGATCTTTATCCCCTGTTTGACATCTATGGATGCGTAAAGGGACCTCACAGCCTCTAAGCGTGGTGAAATACATGAAATGAAAGAGATTCGTTTCTAAGGAGGTGCAAGAACAGTATGATGGCCTTTTGCCAACGGAATCCTTTATGTCATCATTTTCATTAGCTCTCTTTCGCATTGGGAGTATCGACACCAGCCACTTGCCCCTCATTCGGTGCTTCCATGGTGACCGTCGCGTGTCTGCGTCTGCTCTTTTTTCATCTTCTCTTTGATTCCGTTTTAGCTCTAGAATCTGCTGATTGTCTATATTCCATTTTTCTCTCATATCAAAGCATTTCTATGAATTGAACCTGCATCTAACTGATTGTGTAAACTCTTGTTTTTTAAAGCTATTTACCCCTTGCGAAAACAAAACCATTTAACGTGCCATTGCTTCCTGCTTAGGGATCAATTTATGCATAAAAATCAAAAATTCTATGAAAGTATGTCAAAAATATAAAAATATTAAAACATGGAAACAGTCCCAATATTACATAGTTAAAAAATCGAGGCTGACACTATATGGAGACTGGTGTCGGAAATTCTGTCGTAACCCAATCCGGATGTTTCCACAACCACAAAATTTCTTATGTCAACACTTCTTGCAAGCGAGCTATTTTTAACGTGAATAAGTGACGGATCGACAAAATTACATGAGGAGAGCTTTTGTAACGGCTTTATTCTCTTCCCCGCGCGCGTAGCGCAGTGGTCGAAGGCGCCCTCTGATGCTCGGATGATCGATCCCGGTGCGCCGAATCCAATAAGCCTTCCATCCCTCCGGGGTGGGCAAATTGGTACCAGACATCCCTAGGAGGATAGCAGTACTGGCTCGATACATTGGCAGGCCACCGCGAGTCATTGTAAAGGCCAGAGTGCTTCAAGGTGCTTCAAGGTAGTTTACTGTTTTTCTTGATGGTGGTGTTTGCTCAGCAGGAAAAACAGTGAATTATTGATCAACGTCGTTAATAGAAAGTTGGTCTTGGGATTTGCTTCAAAGTACTTAAGAAACAATTTTGTGATCAAAATTCCATAGTCAAAATTTGTTAAAACGACTTTATGCCACATATTATGTGAATCCCAGCATTTCTTGCATTCCATTCGTTTCCTCCAATTCGTCATTCATGAAGTTCTTAGAAGTTTTGGTGTGATTTCGGTTGGTCTTTGAGGATTTTCGTCTTCTTCATGAATCATTTCGAGTGGAGGTCGAATTGATCCTCTCTGAAATAGCCGTGCTAGGACGTTTCTAGGCTTTGTCGAGCAGAGGGAATTTCTCATTGGTAAAATCTTGGTACCATCCCAACTCGGAGTGTTGGAAATCTTGGCTGACCTTGTGTGGGGTTGAAAAAAGGCCATACACATACTGAGCGGCACCATTACTACTGCGCTATCTGCTCTCCATAATAAATATTTCCTCTATTAATCACAGATTTCAGTGGAATTCGCATTCTATCAACAAAGCATAGAACATTCCCAATATTCCTACCTATCACTGAGCATTAAATCTTGTGGCTACAACTTCTGTGCTCGCTTACGAATTAGATCACCGCCTAAATATTTGCACGCCACCGAACAACAAGAGCTGTTCAAGTCATTTCATTTCATTCTTAGATATGAAAGTGTATGGATTTTAGACACTACACCACTGTCAACCACATGGGGAACAAATACACTTCGCTTTCTACGTACGATCCTAACGATTTGCTCCTAGGCAGAGACAGGTTGGGTTTTGAGCTTCTCACATTTCAAAACTTGAATGTTTCTCTTTTACTACTCTCACAGCGCAAAAAAAAATCCGACGTTGATTAAATGCGCCATACATCCGACTCTATTCAGTAGAGATGATTAAATGCACATCCGGCCTTTTCACTGACTTGCAGGAAACTCAACGCCTTTAACTGTACCAAAAAAGTCTAATACAAAAACGTTGACTCCAGACAAATCGTTGGCTTAGTTATCCTCAACCATAGGATCGAGCTAATGAGCACGTCTATAATACACGGCACCGTTAACCACTGCGTTACATGCGCAACATGGACACAAATGTTATCTTTTTACTATGCGTTTAGTGAAACTATAAAAAAGTCGGCGACGTTCTGCTCACTGCCGATCTTCCGTCGAAGCGTGCACTCCGACTCGATTACCGCATTGGCCGTCGTCCGTCCTGGAATGGTCATCACCGGCAGTCGTGATAAGGTCAGAACAGCTTCAGTTTAAAGAATTTACCCTGTTTATTGGATCTTTTGAGTAGTTCTATAACATGCCGGTGCAACAACGTTTGAGAAGATATTATGTGAACTTGGCGAGGATAGGTGTACTGCTGCATCGTCTTGCCCAAATTGTGGTGAACTATGATTCCCATTGTTTTTTTTTTCTCAATTTGCCGCAGCTGTTATGTCTAGTATCCTCTGATGGGATAAGAACATCTCTAAAAATGGTGGGAAAATTGTGTGATTATTTGCTTGTAATTAATGCTCGAAAAGGATAGAGCTCACTACTACGTGGTGGAGCCTAAGACGCGTATTTCTTAAGCCCTTTCTCCGATCAAGGTCCTCATCTCCAGAAGCGGAGCGATTGAGCGAGAGGACTTCTAGAATGTGGAACGAGACGATGATGCAAGATTTATAAGTTTAAACACTTTTTGGCGTCTTAGTATCCTGTACGAGGATATTGACTTTAACTTCAAAATCATCTCCACTACGCTTTTGTATCCTATGCGTGCCTACTGAGGTACTTTGTCTTACATTTCGTTCGCCATCTAGGTGTTCTTTTATACGGATACACAAGAGTCTGCCCGTTTCCCCAATATATTCATCTCCGCATTCCTTGCAAGAGATTAGGTATCTCGTACCCGAACTCATGCAATCACCGTCCCTGCCGGAAGGACAAATATAAGTTCAAATCTTCTTCTTATATAGTTAAGGTAAAACGAACTTGATAAAGACGTGTGTTCGGCTTGCGTTTCGACCTACTCGTTTTCATCAGAACCGATGACCTGATTCAATGGTCCACAGTCGTTCGTCTCGTCGATGTTATGTCTTCGTCGAGGTATCGAGTCGGATTTTCTTCGGTGGAGCACCGGCAGAATTAGAACTTAAGAAATAAGGCAACCTCACCCAGTAACGCTATTTTTTCACTCCCGATTCTCATCAGCAGAAAATATTGCTTTAAATTTTCTTTTCAATTTTTTGAAAACTTTATTTTTGAACAACTTTAAAATTGAGAACTTATTCTTCGAGGATAACTCATTTATTAGAACATTATCGAGAAATCTATGTAAATCTTTGAAGATCTTAGTTACTGAAGTGCTCAAGCTAACATAAAGGATAAAAGGATAAGGCTCTCGGCGTTGATCAATCCCTGAGGGATGCGCCACGCATTCGACTTCATTAAGTATCGTTGGAGGTGATTGAATGCATATCTGGCCTTTACAATAACTCGCGGTGGCCTGCCGATGTCTCGAGCCAGTGCTGCTATCCTCCCAGACGAGTCTGGTACCAATTTGCCGACCCCGAAGGGATTGGAAGGCTTGGTGGGCCATGGGCGCAGAAATCGATTCCACGTGCGTGTCGCAGCGTCGCCTCCAACCACTGTGCCACACGCGCCCCCAAGCTGACATGACGTAACTATTAAGTGGTTGTCACGTATAATAGGGCCTAATTTCACGTCGGGTACGAACTTGGGCAGTTCGGCCGCTTAGCGCATAATGAAAAATTGCTAGCTACCTTCCAATAGGAGACAATAGTTTATCGACATCTATGGATATAAGGAGCTGAAAACTTTAATTACTAATATTTCGAAACCGACTTTCCTTTAACCTCGGTGTGACTAATCGACATGTATCCCTTCTTGACAATAACAAGCGAATATCGAAATAACGAAATAACGAATAATCGAGACAAATAACAAGCGTGGACCATCGACTCCAATCATCGGCTCCGATGCAGACGAGGACGTCGAAACGTTACCCGAAAATAAATATATTTATCAACCTCGTGTAAGCTCATCAAGAAAGGATACATACTTTAATTACTCTTGAAGGAACGGACTCTATCGCTCTAAAGAAACAACATCTCTCCAGCATTATTTTAATTTTAACCCTATTAGAAATTCAATTTTTCACTCATATTTTGTCCTGGTAGAAGTGCGAAAGTTGCAAGCTGTTGATCAAAATCTGTAGGCTTCGATAGTTTTATACCAGTTGATAATGATTACTACGAACTGAGATATTCTCGTCGAAAGTGAAACGGAAACTGCTTCCGGGCACGTGTGAATTGAAAACAAGGCTAGAGTAGATAATCAATGGTCCCAACAATTTCGCTTTCCATTGAATGGATGAGATTGTCTGTAGTCCTCATTAGAGAATCTGAAGTCGTTGGTCTACGACTTTTGAGTATTCTGGGAGATTCGTATGCATGGTGTATAAAATGACCATTTCATCCCCCACCGACTCCTTGAGAGTGATAATGAAGAAGTTCAAGATTTGGAGAGCATTATGGAACCTCCTAAGTTTTTCGTCAAGAGTGTAAAGAAATTGGATAGGAGAAAGTAGAGGAGGTGTTGATTATGAAGTTAGCGGTTTGCTTCAATTTATTAATACACCGATCCCCTAACAATCTATTGCTTCATACAACCTCTCGATCTTTGATCACAGTGAATATGATATGAATCGACAAGCTTTTGCTGGCGCAGATGACAAAAAAAATTACTGCATGTAGTTTTTCATGGCATGGTATGATGTAAAGCACAACCACATGGATGCTGTCATATGACGAAAACTTTTAACCTCAGGTGGACTTCGAAGCAGCGACTAACCTCACTTGCTATCCACCACACCAACCGAAGCCTATGATTTGCCTTCTTTCGGGCATATTTTCACTTTATCAGTGTTATTTTGCTGGTTTGTGCTTTCCAGATCAATCCCTTTAACAGGGGATTGCTGATAGCACCGATGGAGTAAAAACGTGGGTGAAAGAAAAGAAAAGCAAGGTCTCGGCTGGTGCGATGAGTAGCATGGGAGTCCTCGGTAAGGGTAATCGCTGGTTCAAATCCCAACAGCGATATGCATTATTTGTACAAACAAAAGTGTACGGAAGATCTTTATTGAGCACATGTGGACAACGCCGCTGAATGACTATAATTTGGGCACGTGCCTGGGTTTTATTGGAAACAGAGATGCTTCCCGCCTTTGAATTCTATTTCCCATAGATAGGAACACCAGTGAATCAGTGAGAACTTGGAGACAACTTCAGTGGAGACTCTATAAAATACAAATATTTCGTACGAAGTTCTATGTGGCAACTGCTAATTGTAAATGCAGCCTCTATGTGAAGATTGTTCTTTCCGTGTATTCCGTGTTTACATGTTTTTGTTTTATTTCACACAACCCGTCTTCACATCTAGTTTAGGAAACCCAGCACTTGCATTCCATTCATTTCCTCGTATCCGTCATTAACGAAGGTCCTTGAACTTTTCACGTGTGGGTTTGGCTGGTGCTTGAGAATTGTCCTTATGAGTGTCACTGAATACTGGTTGAGTCAATTATCCTTAGAGTCCCTACATAGCAGCGTTACAGCATTCCCGCAAGGGTTCGAAAAGGTAAGTTTGCCCCAGAGAGGTCTGGTACCAGTTTTCCGACTCCGGGGGGAAAGGCTTGATGAGCATGGAGGTGAGTCGAATCAGCACCATGCATATGATGAACAGCATCATTATCGCTGCACTATCTGATTCCTGCTTTTAAGTTATATGTATATATATGTATATGTAAATCGTAAATTTTCGTGTGTAAAATGAATGTTCTAACCAAAACATCCAAAACACCAGTGAAAGGTTGTGGTAATAAGACTTGATAAATTTTTTCGAAGGCAAACTTGGAGTGCAGTGACGAAAGCAGTGCGTGGGAATGGACCGAAAATGTCTGCTGGTTGTCTTACCATCTTATCATTCTGAAAAGCCGTCGTGGCTGTCGAACTCTAGTGTTCAAGAAACGCCACATCTCTGTGCCTCTTTACAGACCATAGTGTCTAGGATCAAGCTCTCTTCATAGCAGTAGTCTCTCTCCACAAAACGAACTCGTCCAAATGGGGGTTTCTTGTAAATTATTGAAGTGTAGAAAGCAGCTTTTCACCACGAGCGCTCAAACTGCATTTGTGTTGCTCTAGCTATTAATTGAGTGCAAAAAAATGCGTTAAAAAAGCTCCATGTGGCAAGATAAATGACAGAAGTTTACTGCATTAGGATATTTTTCGATTCCTCCACTTTAGTCTCCTTCCTACGTTTGCATAGTATACAATGCACACCGGATGTAATGTGTGAACAAAAATTGTCGGTAGTTAACTAAGATTCCGCGATTGCATTAGAAGAACCCTAATCATGAACATTCTCTGGAATATTCAGACCGTTCTCCAGCGAAAACCATCCACGAATTTGGTGGTCTCGTGCCCTCACATTCATGAGATTCTGGATCAATACGCATCGACTGCATTTTAGAACTGAGCCAACTATAAAAGGCCGTAATTAAAATCAATGTTACATCAACAGTTTTATGGATGACTTTATTTCTCCCTTGTCAATACCGTCATATAGTCTTTGCACTAGGGTTCAGAAACTTTTGATTTTCTTCCAGATATCAGACAACTGTCATCCTATCTCAAATGCCTATCAACGTGGGCACTACTAGAAATTAGATTCTTGAAACATAGAAGACTTACATTTTTCTTAAACTAAGTTTGAAACTCCT
>MQTX01000042.1:895008-908877 GCA_009735665.1 Angiostrongylus cantonensis | reverse complement strand
TATATATATATATATGTTAAATACTCCACTAAAACAACGTTGTGCTTTACGATTAAATGAAAGCATCCATAGACTGATTTCATACAGAAGAAAATCCTGAGCTCGAATTATTAGAAAGCTGAGCTAACGATAAGAAATTCTCCCAACGGTTTACCGCCTCATCGTGGCTGGGAGGTGTTCCTAGGTAACGGGCTGCGATGTACAGCGTGGGGATGCATATTTCTGGCAGGGTCTCCCAAGCTGAGTCCAGCATTTCTATCAGGAGGCCTAACTAAGAGTAAACCAATACCAGGGTCCACCACCGTCTTGGTGTTAAATTCGCATGGTGGCAAATCTCCCTCTGATTCACAAAGACTGCGACTGCCTGTGGTAATGAAGACCTGGGGCTGACTTTGACCAAACCGACGTCGAGATTCCAGCGAGTCACAACGGCTTAACCAGCAACTCCGAAAAACGGAGATTATGCTGGAGCCCGCACAACCAGTGAGGACGGGCCATTCAAGCATTAAGTATCAAGTAAAGATGAGTAATAGTGGGTCATTGGATGACCAGTGCAGAAATTTACTTTTGCGTCAGAGTTAGTAAAGTATCCGCAGGGCACTGAGGAAGACGGTTTCTTCTCAGCTTTCAGGTATCGTGTGAACCTCCCTTGATTTTATTATAAATATTAAATGTCCATGTGCTTTTCTATACAAAATATTTTTAGGAAAGGTGGATATTTTTTCAATTTCATGTCACTGTCTGCTACTTAAGTGCAAAAACGACTTGTCATTGTGTTCTGACAATCCTCAATTCTTTCTTTTTTAAAGGATCGTCTGGATTTTCCTAACCAAGGATGAATTATTCCGAAGTAACCTTAGCAAACCGGACTGCTCAAGTCACGACTGCTCATTATATGAAGTTACCAGAAACGTAAAGAAACAATAAAGCTTTTGGCGTTGATCAATCCCTAAGGGATGTGCCATGCATTCGACTTCATTAAACATCGTTGAAGGTGATTAAATGCATACCTTGCCTTTACAATGACTCGCGATGGCCTACCGATGTATCGAGCCGGTGCTGCTATCCTCTCGTACGGGCCTGCTATCAATTTTCCGACCACGAAGGATGGAAGGTTTGGTGAGCCACTAGCGCGGGACCAATCCCACGTGTGTTTCGGGGGAACATAGGCTATTATATTAAAGGTTAGAAACAAATAAATGAACAAATCGGCGTTATTACAAAGAGAGCGCAAAATTCAGTTTTTAACTCTTCAATAAGCAGACACTAGGTTATTATTACAGAATTTATTAGGATACAATAGCTGACGTTTCGGCGCTTTCGCCTTCCTCAGAGCCTGGAATGGTCAAATTTAGATGCGATCTACTCAGGCAAACACTTTCATAACCCTGGCAGATAAAACTTAACAAATAAATTTGTATTCGCATAAGAAACAGCTTCATTTAAACATCTACCATTTGCTGTAAGCATCTAAGTTAGTTGGTGGATGGATAGCAGCCGCACAGAGTACTAAATGGGCGAGGACTGTATCGATGCCAGGTCATTGGATTAGCCTGAGGTATGGCGCCAGGTCACGCGTGATGACAAGACACTCCTCCTTGCGGTTCATTTTTGAATTTGTGGAATTGATCCAAAACGCTTCAAGAGTTTTACGCGTTGATGTTTTCGATTCATGCGTGAGGATAGTGACTCCTACTTCGAAATCTTCTCCGTTATGTCCCTGCATCCTATGCGCACCAGTGGAGTGTTTGGTTTTAATTTAGATTTGCCGACTAGGTGTTCTTTTATGCGGACGCAGAGCGGTCTACCCGTTCCGCCAACGTATTCGTCCCCGCACGCTTTACAAGAGATCAGGGAGACTGTACCCGACTCATGCAATCACCGTCTCTACCGTTAGGGCAAATTGTGCAGTTTTTCGTTAAACATAGACGGTCATATAGGCGGTTGCGAACTAGCTGGCGTTTTAGAATGTCCGGTGGTATTTCTATCACTCTCACGGAATTCTTTAGATTGGCCCTTATTATGCAACGTTTTATGGCTGCACTTATTTCGCTTGAAATATAGGGCAAGAGGAACTGGGCCTTATTTTATTTTATTTTATTTATTTTTTCGCTAGAATTATCGCTCTGGGGCGTGATTTTTCCTCTATGCCCATGCCGAGAAGCCACAGTTTCGTAACCATTCGAAATGGCTATTTGGCGCGCCAGTTTCGAGGATTCTTCCCTTTGCTCTCTTCCAGTGCACACGTTGGCGGCGGTTCGAAACATATTTCTTATAAGCGCCCTTTTAATATGTGAGGGATGAGAGGAGAGGTAATGAACCAGTATATTCTTACTGGGTGTGTGTGGCGCAGTGTTAAGTTTTATCTGCTAGGGTTATGAAAGTGTTTGACTGAGTAGATCGCATCTCATTCCAGGCTCCGAAGAAGGCGAAACCGCCGAAACGTCAGCTATTGTGTCCTAATAAAATCTTTAACAACAACCTCGTGTCTGCTTATTGAAGAGAAACATCGAATTATCAATCAGTGCCGTGGTTAACAGAAAGTCGGTGTTGGGAATTACTACGTGAAGTGTCTTTTTTAACGTCGGCAATGGTTTTGGAATGGAGACTAGTTTGGTCCCAAAGTTCTTTGATTTTCTAAAAGAAATTTCTTTATGGAATTACCAAGTGTAGTGCTTCCAGTGTTGCTTCAGAGTTTGGCATTGAATAATGTGGATACCGGTGAATGCATAACGAGGTGGATTGGGCACGATGCAGAGGTTACGAAGGTGAATGGCTTATCGAAAATCCAATTAACATTGTTTTATAGCACAGTAGAAGGAGTTATATCCCCTTCTACGAAAATGTTTGATCTTCTTTGTTTAAACGCATAACTAGAACTTTTACGAATGAAATCACTTCAACAAAGTTTTTTTTTTAGCTCGCTTACGGGAACGCTGTGGGAAATCACTTTGTGCTGAGTGGTTCCAGGGACCAAACCATTAAGTTGTGGCAGTTTCATTCGCAGAATCCACAGAAGAGCTTCGAGGGCCATTCTTTGGGAATCACAGGCCTTTCGATGATTACTGGTAAGGTGGAAGCAATGATTCATATTATCGACAATCCACAAACGTAATTGCATGACTCGTTCCAGAGAATACATTCGTGTCTGGATCTCGAGACACTACCCTGAAGATCTGGGATGTGGAAACAACGAGACGAGCTCTGCGAAGCGCTCAAGTGAATCGAAATTTGGCAAGTTTTTATTGTTCGTTATTCAAGGAATACGATCTATTCAGGCTAATTTGGCTTTTTTAAGGTAACACATCTCGCTTTTAGTGCCTCTTACAATGTGATCGCCCAATCATCGGAGGATAAAGAAGTAAAGTACGTAAATAGGAGTGTAAACGTTTTACAGTAATCCTAATGTTAATCTCCTCATCGAATAGTCATTGAAGTATCGACGACATTCAGAATGATGGAGAATATTTGTCCTCCGTTCATCGAATCCTTAACTCTTTAAAACTTTGGAGTTCTATTCAATACTTGCCTTTTTCACAATAGTGTTAATATTTACAAAAAGCCAATTCCGCCTCCTTGCAGCGCCAAGAAAGCAGCTGGAGGACTGCTGACTACTATGTACAACTGTACAAGTTGTTTCTTTGCCATAACAAACTTTGCTATTAAAGAAGCAGTTACCTTTTTTCCTTAAGTTCCGTCAAATTGTTTTCCTCGTCCATCAAATTTTGGAACCGATTAAACAAATATATAGCCAAAAGTAAATTTATCTGGAATATCAATACCACGAATCAGTAAACGTCACAAGTGGAATGAAGATATGCTTACAGAATGTGGGACCCACGGAACCTCGAACTGGTAGCTCAACTACCGCGGAAACATCATATTCAACTGCACTGCGAGTTCATCGACGACACCACGCTCGCGTCGTCCAGCAGTGGTTTCAATGGCGATGGTTGTGAAATTTCGGTCCGTTGAATTGCTTTGCTACTTCACAGTCGGGTACAACAGTCACAGTAGTTCTCAATAGGGGATGTCAGAATAAGGCAAATCGCTCTATTGTAGTACAAATCTTAGGACACTCCAATCCTCTAAGTAACGCTAGGCTGGGATGGATGTGGGGTGAAAACAATTCATTTCAATGAGGTATATTAAGGGTGCCCGACTAACGCTAAACTTGCTCACCATCACCTTGATGGTCCTATGGCCGCACGTGTACCCAGACAATTTCGATTGTCTTGCTGTGTAACAGTGACTATTGTGTTTGCAAACAAATCTCAGGTTAAAAGTACTGTTAGTATTTACTGCTAGCAATTTAATGTTGAACTTTCAGATCTGGGATTTGCGTACGCGCAAGTTGTTGCGGGAGCTTCGTGGTCATGAAGGATCGGTGACGTGCGTGGTCGGGCTCACACAGCAAGTCACAATGAAGAAACTTCTGATGAGCATTTCAATGGACCGGACAATTCGGATATGGAACATAAACGACGCAGGTAAGACTAAAATCAACCGTTGGTTAATTGCTTCGTTTTCCCACTCAGGAAATTGGAGCAGTAAGTGAGATTTATCTTTTTTTTTCATTCCTCGTGATAAGTTGGTTTCTTCGGACCGTGTAGCTAATATAGCCTGCAAATTGGCGCTGACGTCATTAATTGTTGCTATTTTTGCTGATTACCTATTTATTCGTGTGGCGTAGGGGTCAGAGGTATCCTGCAGCACACACATGAAATCGATCCCCGCGGGTATGGACCATTCAAAGGTTGGTAAATTGGTACCAGAGCTGTCTGGGAG
This sequence comes from Angiostrongylus cantonensis, assembly GCA_009735665.1. Lineage (NCBI taxonomy): Eukaryota > Metazoa > Nematoda > Chromadorea > Rhabditida > Metastrongylidae > Angiostrongylus > Angiostrongylus cantonensis. The sequence continues at coordinate 904,089 of MQTX01000042.1, read as the reverse complement.
GATAGCGACAGTGGCTCGATACATAGGTAGGCCACCACGAGTCATTGTAAAGGCCAGATATCCATTCAGTCACCTCCAAACTATGCGTAATGAAGTCGAATGCATTACGCATCGCTCAGGGATTGATCAACACCGAGACCTTCATCCTTTTATTCACCTTTCTGCCTATTTATTTGTATATATACTTAGCTTCTATTATTTGATCTAAGCTTTCCACCTAGTCGCAGTTTAGCAAATAGTGTTCAACTCGTCTCAGAAGGATAAATTGCCGACTTGTTTACCAGGATTCCATGTTCTCTGTCAGAATTGAGGTTACAGCTATCAATTCTACAAAGAGAGAAAATAATGACCTACGTATCTCTTCAAGAATTATCACTGTCATCAATTGCGTCTGCTCTAGAGCTTAACCGTTGTTCGACTGCTCTTGAAGATGTAATCTTACACGATTGAATACGTAGCTAAAGCTGCTCTATTCAAAATATTGCGCTCTCATATTTAATTTACGTATGCAGCTATGACAGCGAAAGTCTGCTCTGGTTGACTATTTTGAATAAAAAAAGAATTTATTTAGTTAAAATAGTAATTTGAGCCGAAAAAATTTGCTTAAGAAGCGGTTCAAAGAATACATAACATGAAAAAGGAATAACCAGGTGGAAACCAAATAATACTAAACAATAATTGATATATCACAACGATGCTGAAATAATCGCAAAATTGAGACCCCAGGCCGGATCGGGCCACGATTTCTCTTTCCGTGAGCTCGCTCATTCCACATTGCGCCACGAAGGCCCTTGCTCTGTGCTTCTCGCAGCTAGTTTTCTATCTACCAATGCCATCAGCTGTAGTAAGCAGTAACTAAAAAGTAAACATTGTGATTTCGATTGCAGCCTTAACCTAACTGGGCTCAATGCCGACGTGGGCTGCCCAGGTCAATCTTGTTGACGGGTAATTGCTGACGGCACTGGTAGATAGAAAACTACCTGAAGAAATGGGACCTTAGTGGCGCAGTGTGTAATCTGCAAGTCACTGGAAACGGAAATCATGGTTTAATCTGGTTCGACGTCCACGTTTTGCGAATAATTCAGCATCGTTGTGGTTGATTGGTTTCGCATAATACCTTGCTGTGAAAAGTGTAGGAGGTAGTAAATAAAGAAGTAAACATTATAAATGATCTGTTACGGAAGTGATTTCGAGTTTCAGTTTGCGTTTGGACCGAGGCGATAACCACCGACACCGAACTTTTGCAGTGCGTGTCATTCAATGATGGGCAGTACGTCGCAGTTTTTTCGCCTTTATTTTTTCTGTTATTCATATCCAGTACCTTACGCTGAGCTAATGCTCGTTACCTTTTCAGTGTGGTTGTTTCCGGAGGAAAAGGCTTTCTTGCCCATATCCGAATCCAGGGACGTGCTGGCAAGGCGTACTTTCAAATGCTGTCCATTCAGAAGGAAATGGTCTAGAGTTCGTAAAACTAATGAAGCCTTGTTCGGACTGGATTCTGAGGTGAAATGTGGGCGATTTCAAAGCAAATTTGTTTTAAAAATTGAGATTGCCGGGAAATCACATCATTCGCAGATTTCACGCATTGGTGAGAAACTAGGGTGGTACTCGTGCGCGTTTTTTTCCATATGGAATCACTATTCTTAACACTTCCCTTATACTTCCATAAGATCGATCAATAGCGAAAAAACGGTGTCTGCGAAACGCAGATGCAAAGTGGTATTCGCTATCTTCCACATTTATTAGAAGTCTGCATACCTACATACAAAACATGACGTCGAAAATATACGGTGACTTTTTTCCACATAAATGGAAACGGTATGCAAAGGAACTGGTCGTCCCATTTTTTATAACATCCAGTACTTGGTTGGATATATTACGGAGAACTGCATATTTATAAATAGGCACAGAACATGTGAACGTAAATTTGTCCAGAAGGAACAATCTTGATAAGAAAGTGCAATTTCTAGACATTGCAATACAATCACAGTACGGTTATTCCAATGAAGAATCTTTCGAGGATAAATCGAATTGTTTGCCATTTTACTGTTAATCAAAACTAGATAGGTCTCTGCCGTAGATTTCAACAATCTCCTAAGTAATTCGAGAGCTGAAGAATCTAAGGAAGGGATTAGAAGGTAAGTGATTTCAACTGGTGTATCTCAACACGAATTTAAGATGGTCCACTCAGTCCCAGCTATAGATGTGTTCTCAAGAACTCTTTGGTGCACGGTAGTACGCTGACCTTATTGTAGCAAAACTTTTCTCTATAATTACAGAAAACAGTGGCCCTAATGTTACATTAGAGAGCATCCTTTTCGCTTGGTCTCCTTTCCATCGGGATCATCCATTGTAAGAGCAAGTGTGCGCTTTTTTTCTAGCGCGAGAAGCTGTTGAAAGAGTTCCGTAATGTTTTCGTTGTTCTTGGCACTCGTCTCGATGAATCTGGTTCCCCATTTGTCAGCCAACTTTGCTCCCGTCTCCTTTGTCACTTCTCTTCTCTGAAGATAAATTTAACCATAAACATTACAAAAAAGCATCCTAGTATAGCCCTTTATCCCTCCAAGAATATCCAAGAAGCTAAAACTGTGAAGAAAAGCTCTAAAACGAGTCATTATTTTCTAAAAGCGCTCGATTTGATAACTGAGGCCCTATTTCGTTGAGGAGCTCACACACGGTCTGTTCGCAATATTTGGTTGACGAGTCACCTAATGCTTTTTTTTTATTGAAAATATTAAATAGTCTAAAATGTGTACAACCTATGAGTGCACTCCCAAACAGTAAATAAGTCATTTTTCTTCCAGGTTTTCCTTATAAAAGAAGCTTGTTGGTTTACCTGGAGTGTTTGAGAAACGAGAATTGTTGTGCTTGCTCTGTTTCTAGCACATCAGTTTTGGAAATAACTAGAATGCTAGTCAACGAGGAAAGACAAACACGATGTAGCCAATTCATATCGGCTTATGAAAAACGATAAATGATTTATGGCAGTTGTGATATGGCCGTGACACGAATTTGTGTCCACTAGACTTAAATGGATGATTGAAAGCTACGCACTGTTAGCGTCGGAGTCGCAAGTCATGGGATAAAGCTTCATATAAGATCTATTATAATGTACAGTGTTCACTCACCTCTCTGTCGTCGCTTTTATTTCCGACCAGCATTATCGGCACCTCAGACAAACTGCTTCCCTTGACTTCCATCAACGTTTTGACTATTGGCGCCAGTTCTTCGAGTGACTGCTTACTGAAAACAGCACTGTCGTGTGAAGATCGTTCACTTTTTGTTTGTTCCATTAAAGAAAAAAATTACATTCATCTATGCCGAAATCATCACATAGATGACCTAACGTATTAAATTCAACTACGAAAGCAGTTGGCGTCTAATCAGTGTCTAATTTAACCTCTGGCAGGTCCAAAAAATATCGAATCTTTTGTCTAAGAGGGGTGTTTTCATTGCAATTTATGTACCTATTTTCTAGACAAATATAACCTCAGGAGATCTACAGTCTCATAAACGCTAAGAAAAGTGTTCCTGACCTTTGATTTGCGATGAATAATGTAGGTTCATATGTAAAAAGAAAAGTATCATTGGCTGAAAGATATCGCTTAGTTCTATGACGATTAACTTAATCTTTTGTTAGTACAACAAATTCGGAGATCCTGGATAACGGTATTGTCCGAGTGAGTCGCAGGCTGCACTGTCTTCCATATAACCTTGACATCATGATACCATCAGAAGTTCGTTTTATGACATCCCTTCGAAGTTATTTTCTAGCCCATTTTCTAAATCAATTATCAGCGGAAGCAAGTCATCAGGTGAAAATCTACGGAATAAATTCGTCTTCCAGCCGAATTACAAAAACTTCCAGAAATTATCCTCGGAGTGCTTGTATCCATATTAAAGAATTGTGATGATTCGTTGCGTAGCCATAAATTCCCACGACCAACTTTTTATCAACCTCGGATTTGATCAAGTAATTCTTCATATTCTTGTTGAGCAAACGCGAGGTGTCATTTTATTTTCTTTTTTACGCACAAGCTGACGTTTCGGCGGATTTTGCCTTCCACAGAGCCTGGAAAGGTCAAGTTGACTGCAATCCACTCGGCCAAACACCTCCATAACCAAACAGAGAAAACGCAAAACAGGATGGTTTCATCGCATATTCACCGCTTTCTATGAGTCCCCCACTAAATATGTCACGTGGAGACCAACCGCACAGAGTTTACACGGAAGTGTAATGTGCCTCTCACATCAAAACAAGTCTTAAATACTGCCCATCATCACGCGTGATGATGAGGCATTCCTCCCTGCGGTTCATTTTCGGATTCAAGAAAATTCTTGAAGCATTCTGGAAAGCGGTGAGTATGCGATGAAGCCATTGTGTGTTCAATGTGACTGAAATCTTGGTTTAGTTTAGAAGGAATATTTCTTGGTTTAGTGTTTTCTCTGTTTGGTTATGGAGGTGTTTGGCAAAGTGGATTGCAGTCAACTTGACCTTTCCAGGCTCTGAGGAAGGTGAAATCCGCCGAAACGCCAGTTTGTGCATAAATAAAGAATAAAAGTAGCCACAAATGATTGAGTAGGACACTGATCAACGCATGGCTGACGTCAGAAAGACAGCGAGCCTTGGTCCGCCTTCGCAGTGGTTGAGTGAGAAAAATGGATCGTGGGATTCGAATGTTAGGAAGCGGTCTGTCTTTGCGCTGCTCTAAAGGTTGTTCTTGATCTTCAGGCTGAAGGAGTAAAGCAATTTAAGAGCATATATAGCTGTAAATGCAGTCACATAAATTCTCTTTCACGGAATAGAAATGGTGTTAGTCACCTCACTACGATCATGATTTCCACAAAGTTCACTAGACGCACTAAAGTGTGCGAAGTGTCCAAGATTTGCTATGAGGCGCTGGAGACGTCTTCTTATAAACCTTTACTTGTTAAGAATTCTAAGCAAAGAAGAACTATTCTGTTGTAAAACAAATTATTAAGAGCTAGAAAGGAGAGATGCTGTGGAAACCGAACATCACACGACAGCTGCTGAAGTTCTGTACGGCTTTTGTACTACACTGAAGCACATAAGTATCTTTTCGATCCAACAGGACAACTAAAGAAGAACACGGCCACGACTTCAAGCTAGACTGTCCATTGCACTTGGTAGTTCTCATTCTAATGGTGCGGTTGGGATGACTATTCAGAAACCTTTGTGTCGCCGCGCTGATACTTATCTTGGATATCCCCAAAACCTCCTCAATATTAGGATTTAGTGCTGTGAAAATAGGCTCGGTTGATAAGACCGGGAAATTAACACGAGCCTGCAGATGCTGACTATAAAAAGGAAACAAGAAAGTGAAAACAAGCAATTTCCGGATAACGGGTAATGGCGTGTTCGATCCCCACCGCAGACACCTGCGGTCCGGAGTTTTGCAAATTTCCCAGCATCATCGGGGTTGCATTTCACATAATACCACACCATGGAAAATTGTAGTAAGCAGTAAATAAAAAGTGATTACATTAAGCAATTTCACTTTGAATGCGTCTTCTTGGTTGCGGCGGACGAAGCTCTACAAACTCATTTCACATGTTCTTTTTTTTAACGTGAGGAGCGAGAAATCTGAAGACAACGTCCTTAAAGTGCATTGACACGCTATGGGTAATTTTAAGGGCTAATTCACATAGCACAAGCGTTTTGAAATATGCAGAAGTGAGATTCGAATTATTTAGAGGCGAACGCCACTGAAACCCACGCGAGAATGAGAAGGTTCGACGGTAATCCTAACCAGAAGCAAGGATGAATAATTTACACACATTGTTGTTATTACACCATTCATTCACAACGGCTGACGTTTGACATATTTCGTATATTAAGAATATTTAGAACAGGACGGATAAGTTGATGTGCAATGATGGGTTATGTTGTAGATAAATCACTTCCTTCAGGGTAACCATGAAATGACTGGTTCGAAAAAGACAGGAGAACATCGTAACAGATATGTTTGTTACGAAATGAACATAGAAATTATTCAAAGCTTAAAGGACTCTAGAAAAATATAGCTCGTCCTCATACGACTATACTATATTTGGAAAAAGCCCTCCATCTTTCCGCAGCGGGCAAATTGGTGCCAGACATGTCAGCATCAGTAACTCGACGCATCGGTAGTCTACCACAAGTCATTATAAAGGCCAGATATGCATTCAATCACCTTCAGCGATGCTTAAGGAAGTCGATGGCATGGCGCATCCCTCAAGGATTGATCGAGGCCGAGAGCTTTATCCTTTTTTTATACCACATTCGTCTCACTGACACCTCGTTTTCCGCTTGAAAGGACCGAATTTATTCCAGTGCTTCTTCCGTATCCGATGTAGGAAACCTATTCACACGTGAGCGGCGCAGAAAGGAAGCCACTAAGCCCTAATTCACTATACCGATTTTCTCTTCCCCAAATGCAGGCTCATGTTTCGCTTTCTAAGAAAAGAAAACGGTTTTTCGTTGTGGCGAACAACAGAGAAACCGTGTAGACTTATAAGTTCCTGATTTTCATTTAAATGAAATATGTTAATAAAGTGATGTAGTGCAAAAACAAGTGAATTCTGTGCTTTTACGAAAGAAACCATCTACACCTTTTTCCCTGTTATCCAAAATTTTCCAAAACCACTTCATTTTAAGAACCCTTTCACATGACCCGATGTCACTTAATGTCGTCTATACTAAGATTTATGGAGAGCTTTTTACAAGCAGAAAGAACGCTGGGTCCGCTGATAAAACGCATTTTGTTTCCTAATAAATCATTACGGGCGCGTGTGGCGCAGTGGCTGGAGGCGCCACTGCGACACGCACGTGGAATCGATTCTTGCGCCCATGGCCCACCAAGCCTTCCATCCATCCGGGGTCGGCAAATTGATAACATGCCTATCTGGAAGGATAACAGCATGGCTCGATACATCGGCAGGCCACCGCGAGTCACTGTAAAGGCCAGATATGCATTCAGTCACCTCCAACGATACTTAATGAAGTCGAATGCATGGCGCATCCCTCAGAGATTGATCAACGCCGAGAGCTTTATCCTTTATCCTTTTATAAATCATTGCGCTATTCTTCTTCTAGGAGGATGTGAACAACAAAAAAATGGACCTATACATCCTTCCCTGAACTGGCTTTCCTTCCCTCCTACATCTTCCTTTCTTTTTATAATTAGTAGATCTTTCCCAGTATACCGTTCGCCATTTACGAACGATATAAAAGTGGGTTTATTTGACTTATATCTGAATACGTGCTCCAGTTTTGCCCTCTGGTCTTTAAGCTCTTAGAACTTCTTCCAAAACCTTTTTTGAGCTGAAGTGTCAATATTCACTTTTCACTGAAGCAAAGTTTTCTGTTAAGAATTGCCAAATCCACTTGTTCTAAACTCCAAACACTTTAGAACATTTGTTCCAAATAGGGTAGTTTGGAAATAAAAAAAATGAAGGTTAAAGCTGTGGGGGTTGATCAATCCCTTAGAGATGCGCCGTGCATTCGACTTCATTAGGCATTCTTAGAGGTGATGGAAGGCCACCGTGGCCGATTGATGTATCGAATCAGTGCTGCTATCCGTCCAGACGGATGTGGCACGAATTTGTCAACCCCGGTGAGATGGAACATCAGGTGAGTCTAGGGCCCCATGTGTACTGCAAGGCGCCTCTAACCACTGCGCCAGATGCACCTTTCCAGACATTACAAAGAATAAAAACTATGCTCAGAATATGCGATTCGGCAATGTCGGATTGCGACATAAATAAACGATTCGGATAAACGGGAGAACTGGAGTAGTCGGTAAGAGTACCATTTATTTGCAGACGTAATGACGAAGTTCCAGCTACGGCGAACGAATGTTGCTGGTAGCAGGAATGAATATTACTAGAAAGGATGGGTGCGACATCAGTTTTTAATAAGTGATTTTCTATACTTAGAAATCAGTTTGCTATTTTAGGCGTGAGAGAAACGGAGAATAAATGAGACATGGGAAAGATAGAGGCAGAGAGGGTCAGAGACAGAAGAAAGAAGAAAGTTTATTTCATCAAATGACACCGCTTCTCTTCCTCTTAGTAGTTTATGGTTCATCTAACTGTAGATGGAGTTATTTTAGGTGTGAAATTACGATGTACCAACTAGTTATTCATTGCTCACTAAGGCCGCCCACTGGAGGAAGCATAGATGGAATCCTCAATTATTGGAAACAACCCGAAAATCCTGTGCTCTTCACGCATTATTTCATTTCTGCCACAATTTCTCATAGTTTTCTTAGCGAATCGAGCCAGCAATTATAGTAGCTTGAAGGCTTCAAAGTAGTCAACCTGGGCTATTATGGCTGGTTTACAAACCTCGTAACTGAATAGATTAAGATAAAAGCGTGTCCTTTAGAAATTGACAGTCTCTGCATGGCCGGGAACTGATGACTTCCGGTGGTGTCGGTGATTTGCAATGTGCACACATTCTTCTGATTACAGCTGATTACCTATAATACTGGTTATATTCCGTGAATTAATGGCATTTTGCTCTTTTTCCTGCTATATAAAAGTTTCTCGTATATTTTCATTAGTACAGAGATGAAGAAGATGAGAAGGAAGTAAAAGAAATAGAGCTGGTTGATGCAGATAGAGCAAAGTGTTCTGTGCGCTCTCAGTTACCTTGCAAAGATTTAAATATATCGACTATTTTTCACAATAGGCGGTATGTACGGTAATAAGGATATTTTAGCAGCATGCGGTCTCGCGGCCGAAAGTGTTCTGTGATACACACGGTTATTGGTTCGATTCCAAGCTCTGAGAGAATAAAATGAATAGAAGTTCTTTATTCAAACCATTATGTGGTGCACTGTGTTCAGAAATAAGAAAGCTTAAAAGTTCATATTTGATAGTCGATATAATTTTGTATTTTATATTAGGGATAGATTTCGATAGTGACAACTTGTATCCCTCAAAGCAAAGCTGTTCAGCTGAACTCAAGCTGGCTTGCGCCTCGTTATTCATACTCGTATTTGTTTTAGGAATGGAACTCTAAAACAGATGGCCTCGTTTTTGTTTCCCACACTAGGGCTGTTATGGTAATTTCAT